>JAZGTI010009600.1:0-18632 GCA_036877585.1 Botia kubotai | reverse complement strand
CAAAATGACCTATACTGACTTAACTAAGAGTTGCACTGCATAGTTAATTGGTTCGTGAATCATAACCTGTCAAAACCTAATAAACTGTCCAACTAAACTTATTCTCTCCTGTGCATTGATTAAACGTACATGTAACCGTATATGACTAATCTTTATGGATAATCGTTAACGGACAGACATATAGATATAATGCATGACACTAACAAACGCGAATGCTGTACACGTTGACTACTAATTGCTCATTTAACAGATGCATATATGCAAAGTGCACAACGACACATGAAGCGACATATGAAGCGTGTGCAGACGCGATGCGCATAGACACCGTATGTTAAATATAAAGCACGTATAGATTATGTACGGTATATAACACAATGCGCATCTGTGTGTGATATATGAGGCAAATAAAGCAAATCCAGACTGCAAAATATGAAATGCATGTAGACCGCGTCTGATATATGATGATATGAAGCGCATATTGACCATGTGTGATATATGAAGCGCATACTATGACATAAAAGCGCAGTGGCGCAGCGGTGCCGCAATGTGTGCTCAGACCCGCAGGAGCAACGCAAACGCTTCCTCGACTTTCATACGACAGATGTGAGCAAAACATGACCACAAACTCCGTTTAATAACGTCATTCAAATAAATCATTAGAGCGCAATATGATCACAGCATCACTCTCATATCCGCCCGGGCCGCTGGCTGTATTGCATCCTTCGAGCTCACTATTTCACTGTACAGAACACTTGAATATATACATATAAATATCTCATGCTTGAACTTTGTGCGTTTTTCGGACATGTTGGTTCGCACGTACCATCAGCTCCAGGGTTTTGTCCTCCATGTCCGGATCCATATTATTGTTGTTCTGTTCGAGTCCAGCCGTGAAAATGGAAACCCCTCCGGGAATCCGAGAGCACAGAAACACCAAACCATTACAAACCGCGAACAAAACCGACGGCACATCAAAATAAGAGTCCCATCAACCTGCTGTTTTTGTACTGCTCGTTGTGCGTATTAACTCCTTGTGCGTATTAACGCCACCTGCTGTACATCTTACGTACTGCACAGGCGATGCATTTTAAATACATACTGTTCAGATACAATACCGTGCTCCAATCTCCAGTCTTATCATAATAATAAATAACATCTACAAATGACAATAACAACAGTAATATTAATATAGCAATTACGAATTGCGGATTGAGAAAATCACAGGCGTTGTAATGTGCCAGCTGTTGGATTTTTTAAAACCAAGACGACAAATTAAATAAAAAGACTAATTTGTACATTATACATATAATCTTTTAAATCTTAAACTAACAGCAAATCCTAATTCTAAATTCTCGTACTTATTATGCAAATATAAGCACACAATTTTAGGGAACGTTTTGAAACTTGTATTATGAAATAAAACTGAGAGCAGAAATGTTAATTTCCTGAAAAGTGTGCATCGTTGTGTCCGGCTGCATGGTCTGAGCTGCCCAGATGTCACGTGACTCTGCGGGGCGTGTTTATTTTGTGGTGAGGGGGCGGGGCAATCTGAATCTTATTTAAAATGCAGGTACTCTGATTGGTCAAACAGAGGTGATGATGTGTTTCTGGTGAATTATGCTTATAATTGATTGGCCCATGCTGTTGTTGGGACTTTCTCGATCAATACAGAGACTTACAGACAGGCAGACATACACACGAATAAAAAGTGGTTTACAATCAGCATTATATTGTCCAGCCTGGGCTAGATGAACTTGATTTCTTACACATCAGCTGCTGTAATGAGATAAACAATTAAATTGTGTTCATGAATCAACACCGTTTTCCTGGAGTGAACGTTTGTGAAGCACGACACAAGCAGCTGGTTTAAACATTTTCAGATTTAATATTTTGTTTCTCTCCCAATCGCTACCGAACCCATGTAACAAAAACCCACGTTGTCATAAAATACAACAGCAGAAATCGCTGATTTAAAACAAAGGAAAAAGTAGGCATGAGTTAAGGATCAGGAATACAGAATAAAAAGAAAAATGGACTTTCAGGTCAAACGAACGGTTTCAAAGACCAAGAGGAAAGTTCCCAGACATTCCGTGGCTTTAATTCAAAGGCGAAAATAAACAAAACGAGGTAATTCTATCCAATCAGAGGCTGAGCTTTAACATAATTGATTACTAACAATTCTGTCCTACTTGATTGACAGACGATTTCTCTTCTGAAACTGTCTGGGTGTTTGTGAGTAACTGATGTACACACACACACACACACTCACTCTCTCTCTCGATAAGAATTCGTCTTCATATTTCCTTGTATCTGCATTGATCTGCCCCTTGTTCGGCGCCGACTACCTAGTAGTCATCCAAGTCAATAAACTCATCTTCTCCCTCGTATTCCATGCCTTGGAAATCCACACGGTATCGCAAAATGCCTTAAAAAAACGACACGATTAGAAATGGAGAAAGTTTATTATTGACTTTAAAACAATAATGATGTCACAATGAGGTCATGATCATAAACTCACCTCCTATTCCTCCAAAGCCCTTGACGAACTGCGAGCCCTCTTGACTTTTGTCCGTCACAATTTCCAAAGTTGCTCCAAACTTCTTATAGTAATTGGCGAACCACTCCAGCAGAGGCATGGACTCAATTAGCTCGTGCTCCTGCCCCGTCTGACAGACACACATCAAAATAAACGCTTACTGTATGAAGACATTTATTATCAAAACATACCGACTGACATCTAATGCTGTGTACAGATTAATCTCTCCTAACTAGCTTTGACGCTAGGTTTCTACAGAGCGCAACAAACAGGTTCTGAAAAAAAATCCCCTTAATTTTATCCAGAGAGACTCCAGATTTGGTTTAAATAATATCTGATTTACTACTATAAATTTAGAGGTTGTAAAATGATTATATAAATTAGTTCAAAGTCTCGCTCTATTTAACCTTATTTAGTGCCAAATGTGTTCTGATTGGCTGTTGCTATGTGGAGTATTTAACTGTCAGTGAGAACAGAATGACCTACACTGGAAGAGTGTCATGTCGTGTCTGGTTAAGACAGGTGCACATTTTAGTGCTCGTCCTGTGTAGAGAGGTGGACGCGTTCAACACAACAGACGACCTTTCACACAAATAAACACACAATGACACACACACACACACCTCTTTGTCTATGAAGTGAGATTTGTCCTTCTCTTGTTCAGGGCTCAAATAAATGACTTTCTCATCTGAAACACACAACAGAAGTTTAAAGACACAAATGTACAGTTAAACTACACTGCAGGATCCGAGATGCAGATAACTACATTTACATTACATTTACATTTAGGCATTTGACAGACGCTTTTATCCAAAGCGACTTACATTGCATCATACTACACATTGATCACTATACATTGAGTATGTGCTCCCTGGGATCGAACCCATGACCTAACCACTGAGCTACAGGAAAGCTTGGACCACTAACTGCGGTCTGACACTATGTGTAATACAATGTTGAAATATGTGTAATATGTGTAATAAGCATGTGTAACCTTCATCCTATCCATCAGCACTGTGTGTGTGTGTGTGTGTGTGTGAGTGTGTACCGTTCTCAGAATCGATGCTCTCCATCCCATGCATTTTCAGCACATATCTCATCGTCTCCAGGTTTTCATAGACGATAAGAATTTCAACAGCACCCATCTCCATAGCTTTGAGTGTGTCCTCCACCCCAAAACAATACTTCCCTGTATCCTGACTGATCTCGTCGAAATATCGACCTGATCACAAACACAGAAGATCATTATTCAGAAGTTCAGAAAGAAAAGTTCTTGTTTTTGACAGTAAAGAAAGATATAAAAATACTCTCAGACTGTTTGAACAATCAGAACTGACTGTTTGCAGAACTGTTTGTTTGGTTTTTAACAGGTTGCTAAGGTGTTCCAGGCATTTGTTTATTGGCTCTATTTAAAACAGCTCCACCCACAAATTTCTGTGCTATACTAAATTCTGTGACTCTTGTTTCTTCCTCAGAATTCTGTTGTATCAGACTGACAGACCGTCTCATCAGTTTGTGTTATTTTCAGAATAATTTTTCACCTATTAATTTTTTCTCCTGGATGAATTTGACGTTCGACAGAACCTCAGCTGAAAGCTCGATCGCCTGATTAAAGCCGTTCTCTCCCCCGTACGAGATGTCCACCAGCTTCAGCACTTTCGCCTGGAGCCTCTGCAACCAATCAGACGCAACAACACTGATGTTACAGACGGAGTTCGACCAATCACACAGACTGACAGAGTGCAGTGTTCTGTATTCCACGGAAGTTCATTTAAAAAAGATAAACACCATCAAAATGCTTCTTTACCGGGTCAAACATGTCTGATTGGCTGAGCTCTGTTTTGAAGTCAGCGGAGCCGGCGAGCACCAGTCCGGCCACAAACACTTTGTCATTGGACACGAACAGTTGGACAGCCATTTCTGCGACCTTCCGCACATAATTATGTCTCTTCTCCATCCGCAGACGAGCGAAGCGCAGAGCAGACTGACCTCCTCTACCTGACAGATCACAGTCACTTAAACATAAACCAGTTTCCACAAACAGTCTCTCACCAAATAAACGCAGTAAGAATATCTGATCACTTTCATGCACCAATGTCATGTAAAAACAGCTGTTTTTTTTACATATATTTTTACTGAAAACTGTAAAAAGCATTTCTGTGAGTGTGACAGCAACTGTTAGTGATGATACAACAAATTTTGAATCAGTTTGAATGGATTCATTCAATAGGAAATTGAGTCGGAGGTGAAATTTAATGGTTAAATAAAAGCTATGGTAAAAACGTGTTAAGACATCATGGGATTTACAATGTTGCACTACTACAAACTCTATTGTGAATACTGAATGTATCGGCACAGCTTTACAGCAGTGTGTGTGTTTGTGTGTGTTGGGTACCGTGTTTTTTGGGCAGGTCCACAGTAAATTTGTGCATCACTTCTCTGGTGTTACCCTGAAGAGTTCCAAAAAGAGCTCCACTGCCATCAATAACTATAAACCCAAACTTACTGTCATCTGACAGTAACGCTGTGAGGGCCTGGAGAGAGAGAGAGAGAGAGAGAGAGAGAGAGAGAGAATCGTTAATCATTTACATTTACATTACATTTAGGCATTTGGCAGACGCTTTTATCCAAAGCGACTTACATTGCATTATTCTACACATTGATCACTATACANTGAGTATGTGCAATCCCTGGGATCAAACCCATGACCTTGGCGTTGTTAACGCCATGCTCTAACCACTGAGCTACAGGAAAGCTAATCATCATCTGTGAGTTTTATTAAACAGATGACGTGGACTGTGTCTCACCTCTGTGTGGAACTTGTTGTCACACAGATACAGCGATGTGTTGATGGGTTTAAACGGCTCAAAATCGATGTTGACTTTCTTCTCCTTCCCTTCATCTGTTACTATGGTACCACAGTAAACCACCAGACCATTAGGGGGCACTGCAAGACACAACAGCCCCAAAACACACAGATGAAGTTCCAGATAACATATCACATGTGCCCTATTGTGAACTCATCCTACTGTTTTACACACTAATTGTACAAACACACTGAATATACTGTACAAGTCCATCTGTCAAACCTTTTCTTGCATAATTAACATATTAAAGCATTCAGTGATGTGATTGGTTAAAAAACATTGAAGACACACACACACACACACACCTTTATTATAGAGCTTGAGTCTCTGCTGTACAGATGTAATGGCACCCAGAACAGAGAGTCTGTTCACACGACTCTTGATGTTCGACGCTGTACCAAACTCATCGGCCAACATCTTCGACACTCTGGAGATCTGATCTTTAGGAGGAATGATGAGCGAGATCATACTGGTCCCATTACTGAGAAAGAGAGGGAGAGAGAGAAAAAGAGAGACTGAGCTTATCAGGGGATTTTCTGTATCTAAACTCTGATCTGTAGCAGAACATTCAATAATCGTCTGCCAGGCAAACATATCAAACTAGCGATCAAAGACTACATCATTTAGCCCAGGAATCTAAAAGTCTTTCAGGATTTTTCAAATTTGTCTCAGCCAGCCAACATCGTGCCTGTGTACACTCAGCTTGACACACACACACACACATTTTTATGAACATTCAGAGTTGTAAGTTTGTCTGACTGTGATTAGAGAAACTTTGGTGATTTATTCCTTTACCACCTAAACATGTTATCACAAGATTTGATATTTGTGGGGACATGAAAAAAAGGTTTAAAAAACTCAAGAGTTGGTGTGAATCAGTTTAGTATCACAGAATCCATCAGATGGTTCATTAACATCTAACTCGCGTTCAAATTTCACGACAAATTATTCTTCAAGATTCCCATTCACAAAAGACTATTAATAATAACACATTGCAAATAGTATTCTTTTGTTTATTATGACCACACACACTATAATGGCAACAGAAACAGACCGTGGTCAAACACTCTGTTTATTCCACCTGCACTAAACGCTGGATCAGGGGTCATTCCGCTGCCAAAACACAGAGAGAGCAAGACACATTTATTTACACACACACACAAGAAACAAGGAACTTTAACCTCGAGTGTGTGATTCTGTAATGTGGGTCAATGAGTCAACATGACATTAAAACAGTTTTCTGTGTGTGAGTGTTAATTACTCATAACTTACACAAACACACACACACTGTTGCCCTTGAACAAAGGTCTGTATTGTTGTGACCTGCCTGTCAGAAGCACTAATTCAAAACTCTTGCTGTAATGTCACATTTACACCTCTGTAACTCACTCCGGTCATTACACTCTTAATGTAAAGCACACATCATCACACTGTGCTGATCTGATGGGCAAGTCATTTCAAACACACTCTTCCCTTTTTTCTAGTTAGGGTGCATTACAGGCAGCACCACAGGAAGTGTGCTCTAGTAAAGGTGCCTCACACAAGGGCATCAGAAGGAGCATGCTCTAGCTAAGGTACATCACACGCGCACACACCACAGGAAGTGTGCTCTAGTTAGGGTGCATCACACAAAGTGTGCTGACACATGCATAACACACTAAAGGGTCAGTGGAGCAGCTTAATGGTTAAAGAGCTGAACTGATAACTGAAAGGCTGTGGGTTCGAATCACACATTCGACGATTTGTAATAAACCATCACCATTTTGCTTGAATAAAGACACTCACCAACACACACCTGTAATGAGTGAACAGTGAAACATCTAATAACACTAATTAAGAGACACTAAACAGACCTGTTTTTAAAAAAACAATGCAGAGAGAAACTGAGCTGTACCGTAAGTAAACAACCAAACTGTACTGTAGTAATGTCAAGTATTACATGTGCCCTGCTATATGGAGTAATGCAGCGTAATGAGGTAAGGGTGCAGTATGTGAATATCACAGCAAGGAAGTGTGGATAGTAAACACGCAGTGAAATAAACAGTCTGTCATGTGTACAGGAAACTCAACAGTATCTGACACAATGTCAGATGATATTATGTGTAACTACAGTTAGAACACAGTGACTGCTTTATTTGTTCAGCTGGTAAATAACGCTCATTGACAACAACGTCAGATCACTGTTTACTCACTGTTATCTTAATGCTGCGCCTGTGGGGTACAAGCTAATGTTTATACTTTACAGCGTTTGATTTTTAAACACATATTTGCTAGCTTTGTACAAAAGTTTGATTTCCCAAGCACAGGCAGTTGAGCGTGACACACACACACACACACACACACAAACACACACACACACAAACACAAACACACACACACCTGACCTTCTGGATCTAATACACACAGGTTCAGCCTCCATTGTTTTCATACCAGGCTATTGATATTTTCCTACCCTACTGCTGAACACAACAAAACAACACAAACCGCTGGACAATACTAGAGTAAAACACGATTCACTGATTTATTTACAACCTATAACGTTTGTGTGTGAGGACGTTCATCCTAAAACTGAGTCTTAAACTTTAAAAGGGTTTCAGAAAGTGAGGACGGGCCAACATGTCCTCTCTCTCTTACTCTAAACACACTCTCTCTCTCTCTCTCTCTCTCTCTTACCCTCTCGCCGCTTCCAGGCTCTTGATGAGTTTCTTGATCTTCCAGATCTCCACATTTCTGTCCGCCGTGCTCGTATCATCTGCCATATTCGATCCTGAAACACGGAGAGATCTGCTTTAAACCAGGACCGTCTCCGGCCCACACCAGCCCCGCTGAACGCGCCCGGAATCGGGGACTTAAGAGGCCGCCAGGTGCCCACTAAAAGTACCAGTGTATTACTCGGGTGTTTTCGACATGTAACCGGTTATTCTCCGAAGTAACTTAAAAAAACATGTAAATATAATCGTATATGTCAAAGTACACTTAAATCAAAGTATGACGGTACTACATCAAATACCGTGCGCGTATCAAAAACAACAACATTAAACAGATCAATCCCAATAACACAACAGTCTCTATTAAATACCTCGCGCTCTCTCTCTCTCTCTTTTCTCCGATCCACCGGGTTCGGCCTGTCCCCGTCTGTTCCACCCGCGTCAAGCCGCCGCCGGTTCCTGCGGATACACGTGGAAGGAGGAGCTTCGGTTCTTTCACTTCCTGGTTACCTGCCTGGTAACCGAATTAGTCCTGTGTTGTCCTCCAGAGGGCGCTCGGTGGCCCACAGATCCAGTTCACAGAACCAGAGTCACGCATTTGATTTCTAGATTATTTTCCCTTTAATTTAGACACTTGATGGCAAAGTTTGAAATTGTTTGAAATCCTAAAGATTTTGACAGAGACGCAAATGACAAACCGCACTGTTACATAAAATACTTTCACAGTAACGTTAGATAAATAGAATCCATCTACTACCGCGCTCAGCGATTATGGCCACCACCGCATCTGTGATTGGTCCAACCTGCCAGCGCTGGGAAAAGTATCATGTGGCAGCGCGTTCAACTTCCGCATATATATGTATGTACAATCGTTTAGTTTTATCTCAATTTTGAAAGTCGCTTTAAATAAAAAGCGTCAGCAGAATAATTGAATTAAAGTGTAAATAAGCACGCACACTTGTATTTACATTGCATTTCAGCTTATTTTAAAGAAATACCGTGGTATTACCTAGGTACATGTCAAAGACATTGGTTTTATGACATTTGTTTAGTATAATAATAAAATGTAGCATACACAGAAGGGCTGTATAAAGTCTTTGAAGTGCAACTGGAAGCCCGTGTTACTGAATATAAATAATAACTTTATTAATACGCTAATATTTTCCTTTAAGAATGTTGATCCGAAGTCGCTTTCCATAATTTTGGTTGAGCGCATTCCGTTGCCACCACGCGAGGGCGCCATCGTGACGCGCGATTCTGTCTGTCCTGCTGTTCGGGGTACTGTATAGATTTTAAGTATATTAAATATAGTAGTATATATATAATTTTGTTATAAAGCTCCAGATAGATACTCAGCTATTGTCAAATGTTTTGTACTAAATTGTAAGTGTTTGCCTTCTTCACATTTACCGTGGAGACCATGTTTTGCACACCAAAATTGTTGTTAGTACATGAATGCATTAATGCAACACTGCCACCAGAAGATACGTAAATGTTTTGTACACTGATTACTGTGATTTTGCAGTTTAATTGCAATAATTAGTATTAATTCATTTAAATATATTCATATTTTGTGTTATATGTTGTGTTTTTTATATGTTAGAAGGTCTCTCTCTCTCTCTTTCTCTCTCTCTCTCTCTCTCTGTTAAGTGTTTTGGGCCTGGTCTCTTTCTGCAGACCAATAAAACTCCTGCTGAAACGGGCTGTGATAATAACGTTCCTAAGACGATAATCGCAGTAATTCACACTCACACACATCTGAACACCACGAGACCGAAGCCCGAACAGCTGGCTCACGGTTCGGTCCCGGACGCCCTCACACCCGCTGATGCTCGCGGTTATTTTGGGAAAAGTGGATGCGTCTCCTGCAGGGGTGCGAGGACACTCGCTCGCGATGAGAGTCAGGTCAGCATTTATGAGCGCAGAGACTGGCGCAGTTACCAGAGGAGGCAGATGGTCAGAGAGTCTATAATTATCACTGCAGGTACTGTGTGTGTGTGTGTGTGTGTGTGTGTGTGTGTGAGAGAGAGATATCTACCCAGTGAGAACTCAATGCTATCCAAACACAATAATTACGAGACTCTAATATTGTTTTAACTTTGTGTCTAATAAAACATTTTTTGTCACATGAGAACCTAAATTTTGCACAACCTGAATTATATGTATATACATATATGATGGAAACCCAGCTAACAGTTTCTTCAAAGCTATCAAAAATGTTCTTGCAGTAANGAGAACTCAATGCTATCCAAACACAATAATTACGAGACTCTAATATTGTTTTAACTTTGTGTCTAATAAAACATTTTTAGTCACATGAGAACCTAAATTTTGCACAACCTGAATTATATGTATATACATATATGATGGAAACCCAGCTAACAGTTCCTTCAAAGCTATCAAAAATGTTCTTGCAGTAACGTTATCATATCAAATAGTATTAGTATATCAAAACATGTTATTCTTAAGTTGTTAGCGGAGCATTATAAAAACATTACAGAGTTAAAAAGTTTAATGTTCGTACAATCAAGCAACAACTAAGAACACTGGACGTTTTGAACATCCCTTGAACATTTAAAATGACATTTAAATGTTGATTTACTTGCAGGAAACGTTAGGCAAATGTTCCTACAACCTAAAACCGTTAGCTGGGAACTGGGGCAACTTGTTACATTTTTCACTCCAGTGAATTTTTCAGGCTAGGCTTTCTTTTGAAACCTCCAAAAACAAGAGTATAATAAGAATCTCTTGACATGTCCTGCGTGCTCAGTGTTTCTGCCAACAGAGACCCATCACAACACAGCCACAGGAAATAAAGGCACATCCTGCAGGTGTGTTTCTGTGATACGCTTCTGAAAGGTTTTCTACAGGCTCTGCTTGGAGATAAGCCACAGGTTCTGATTCAGCACCATGTCTGTTAGAAGCAAACCTCTAATGGTCACCAGATACATCCTGGATTCCTCCTTCGGTGATCTGAGATTTTTTCACCCATTTTTTTCAGGTAAATCTAATTCTGATCCCGTAATCTGCAGATTATTTATGTCTATAACAAGTTCTGGACAAGGTACACACTGAAGTTTAATACTCAGGGTAAGCGCTTTGTCTATATCACTACCCACAGTTGAGCAATAGACCAATAAGTCTGCTGTCAACATTCTACATTTCTCTCAGCGTTAACGACACACAACGTTTAACTCATGAATCCCAAACTACACAGCAGAATTATGACATCTGTTAAGTGGATCAACTAGCCATGAAGCAAAACTGTGTTTGAAACCAGCACGATTATCAACCCAATTTCTCTTAATCTCTCTCTAAATCGCTCTAATTATTCCGAGCAGGAGCTTCGGGTCTAATCTTGTTTGTTCTTCCTCTCTCATTTTATTGGATATTACGGTGTCGTTATCGGGTCCTGTTGGGCCGCCACTACGGCCAAGTCAGAACTCCAGCCAACAGATTTGTTCCAAATGAAAAACTCGGTACCAGATGACTCTGCGAGGAATGATAGATTATTGCGGGGGAGTCGAGAACGCTTTCAGGTCCTGCCAGCATCTACTGGCAGAGAGGATGCTGGGTAATGGGCAAAATCTGAGAGCGCTCTGATTTGCTTCAGGTATGGAAATCTCTCTCTCTGACACGGATGGTCTGATTGACTCCTCTCAGTACTTAAAAAATCCCACGATGCAGCAGTTTTTGCGACATGTTTGTGTTTGATAGACATCTGGCTCGTCAGACAGTTTTCAGTGTGATTAACTGCAACACACACAAACACAGACCAGAGATATCACTACGAGTGTCACACAAATGCTGTCAAAATGACATGATTACATTAAGACTAACTGTTTGTGTCTACAGGATAACTGGAAGAGTTACATAATTAGCTGTATATAAACATAGAAGTTTGTAAATATCTATGTGTAATTCTCCAATTTTATCATGTTGGGATAGCCTGAATAGTTCATAAAGTACACACATAGTACACACACGTTTTTGTTTTATGGGGACATTTTATAGTTGTAATGGTTTTAATACTGTACAAACTGTAAATTCTATCCCCCTACACTAACCGTAACCCTAAATCTAACCCTCACAGAAATCTTGCTGTTTTAGATTTGCAATAAAGATCATTCTGTAGGATTTATAAGCTAATTTCCTCATGGGGATCAAATAATGTCCAACCATGTCAAAATTTACTAGTATTACTATACTTGTGGTGACATTCGGTCCCCACACCTTAGTGAATACCAACACACAAACACACACACACACACACATCTGCTCAGTTCCTGTGTCAGTTCAGATGTTTGTCGTCCAGGTGGATGGATGTTCTTCTCCTCAGGGTGACTTTGTTCTCACTGAAGGTTTTTGTAGGGGTGACAGATGACACGATGAGGTTCCAGGTCTGAGTTCTTCACACCTGCAGACTGATAGAAGCTTCAGGAGTCTCGAACGCCGTGTGTCATCCACGGAACTCAATGATCACTTAATTCCTCAGGAAATATGAACCGAGACACTGAGCCTCTGACAGACAAGCTTCAGGTTTTAATCCTGCCCAGGATCAGCTGCGGTACGTCTGCCACAGGAGAAGCACTGCGGTCTGAAGTGGTTTACGCTGCATTAACTGCGGTGACAGGCGGCAGTGTCTCAGCTCAAGGGTGATATGAAACATCACAGGAGTATAACAATCACAATACACAACAATCCTTTTGTCCAGATCGAACAAGTTATTCATTTAATCTAAACTATATGAATAATGACTCAAATACAGCAAGACCGAAATATCTTTCAGGTTTAACTGTTCTGAGATCCTGAAATTCTTACGATAGACCATTTATCATGTACTTCAAGATATTTGCTTATTATTAAATTAGCAAGAGAATGTAATCGAAAGATCTCTTCTTTGATAGGATTATTTATCATTGAGCCACAAGTGTGTGTGTGTGTTTTCTCGTGTTGTTAGTCATTCCTTGTGTGTGATGTCATTCCTGTCACATCTGAAGACAGCAGCATCTGAAATATTAAGTAAATTAATGAAGAATTTAAGAGCGTGGGTTTCATAAATATAAATTTGAGTTTTATGAAAAGGCTGCAGTCCTGCGCAGTGGCGCTGAATCTGCTGCAGGCGCTGCGCGTTGCTAATCCAGCGTGTGTACGTGCGAGCGTGCGCGTGCAGCTGATGCGGTGAAGGTCAAGCACCAGGGAAAGCAGGAGTTCAGGTGTTTCTCACTTGATTGACAGGCGGAATGAGGCGCTATTCTGAACACACGCTTTAATACATGCAGCTTCTTCTCTGGCGGCTGGAGAAACAGACATAAACTCCCCAGAAACACCTGCTAGCTTTAGGCTAGTACAGAAACCTCTGAATTGATCTCCTCGCCATCCACTCTCCAGTGTGTACTAGTTAGTGAAGTTCGCTAAGGCAAGCATCATTATTAGCGTCGCTACTCTCCAAAAACTGCTAACAGCTCTAATGATTACATTGTGCGGCGTGTAGCTCTTGTTAACTTATTCTCCTCAGAAAATCTGAATTCATCTCAAACTGTCCAATAATACGGCGAACGAACAGACGAATGTTAATTGCTGCATCTCTTGTGGAGGGAACACAAGTACCGGCATATGTTGTGTCTACCCACAATCCCCTGGGGTCTCAAATATCTCTCTTGTTTTCTGATAGAGTCTGAAAGGGAGAAAATGGACATGTTGAATACAGGTATTTTAGGAGTCCAGATGGTATAAATTCCCAGCCCGCCGCCTGTAAATAAACTCCACAGACGCTGTCAGCTCAAAATTGCTTTTATCAGAGGCGAGGAGCCGCCAGTGAAGGGATCCCACATCAATAAAAATTCCCAAACAAGAGGAGCGTCCATGAATCCCACTGCAACTTTACCGGTTAGCGCCTCCTAAATAGAGTAAAACAGGAGACCGGGAGCGAGGGAACGATGGAGAGAAAGACGGAAGAAAGAGAGAGAGTGTGAAAGCGCGAGTGGGCGACACACAAGATGAGTGACTGACAAAATAATGGATTTTTCTGCCGGCCTAATGAATCAGAGCGTATAAATCTGCTTCTATGAAATCAATGAGTGAATAAAGCTTATCAAACGAAGACAAAACCCCAGCAGCGGTCATGTCTCCGGGAGACCATTAGCGTTGATGGATGCGAGTCCTAGAACCAATAGAATGCGAGTGGGTGGTTCTGACACGGCAGAGGGGGGCGTGTCTACGAGCATTATACAGTCCATCGCAAGCAACATCAATACATCACTGCACAGAGATTATTGACAATATTAAGGATGTTGTGTTATGATGGACTGTTTGTCTTTCTCTTGATTAGAGTCATTTTTCAAACGTCCTCATGAATTCACATGAAACTTTGCAGGAAAAGCTTCTTCGAGGAAAGCTTCCTTTAGATGTTCCTCAGGATTAACTGGGCTTGACCTTTTAACCCTTTACATCACTTTAATTTATCTCATCTATTGTGAACACGACCATTAATGTGTTTTAATAGTTACATTTAAAAGTATATCAGCAAAGCTAGATTGTGAAACACTTCTCGTCTGTCCCAGCTAACAAGGAAAACATTCTTGCAGTAACATTAGTAGAACGTTCTATATGTTCTATATCATATATCAAAAGTATTATTCTAAGTGAAGTGGAGTGTTTAAAAAATGTTATAAATAAATTGTTTAAATAACATTCTTATAAGCAAACAATGTTGAAACAACATTTAAAAACTGGATGTTCTGAATGTTCCGAGAACTTTAAAAATAATGTTTTTAATGTTTTTATTACTTAATGGAAATGTTAGGGAAACGTTCTTACAACCTACAACTGTTAGCTGGGTTTGTTTTTTAGTCCGCTTATCTTTACTAATTAACATCTGCTCAGCGCAACTAGCCTCTGCTAGCCTAACACTAGCTTAGCATATAAACAACAGTAATGTTGCGATCAAACCCATGACCGGGTGGACCCAGCGACGGGTTTTGAAGAAAAGACATTTGCAGACGAGGAAGTACTGGATGACGACAAACTCCAGCTTTATTCAGACAAACGATTTTTCAAGGAACCATTTACAGTTAAAACAAAACAAACAAACAGAGAAAACAAAACAAAAAGAGAAGAAGTCAAACGAACAGAGCAAATGAATCAGCCCATAACATGTACATTCCACCAGGACTCGCGATCAGAAGGAGAAATAATGGGGAAAATTTTGGACGAGGCATAAAGAGAGAACAAGAGACCAGAGAGAGAGAGAGAGAGAGAGACAGACAGAGACAGGGGATCTACTCTACAGTCAGTACAGGAGGGTTCGACATCCAGACTCAGGCAAGGCAAATGGACAAATCCACATGACATCATCACATTACATCTCCAGCTGAACATTCAGCGCTTTTTCTTTTTTTTACACATTAATTATTGTCTTTACAGAGTAAAAAATATAGAGGATAAACAAATGAAACTCTCGCAAATATGGCCATCGAATCTGTGTTTAATCTGTAGCTGCAGAAGGTGTGAGTGTGCGATAAACGAAAACGATGCGTTTTATTGCACCTCTGTACAGGAGCGAAGCAGGCAGACGGGACAGGAAGTGGGTTGCAGGCCAGGCATCAGACACAGCAGCACAGGGGAAAGGTCACCTCATAGGTCAGAGGTCATTGTTATCAATAGAGGGGCCAGCAAAGTAGTCCATAGAGAAGTTCTGCAGAGATTAGATGTGTGTGTGTGTGTGTGTGTGTGTGTAAATGCTGTCGCTTCACTTATATATATTTATACTTAGCTCATCATAACATACTCTGATATCATCTGAAAATGAGATTAACAGACAGAATGAAAGACAGACAGAACAACAAAACTGAAGTCTTCATTGAACCCTGACCGTGATATTTTAGGAGGTCGTTCACTCAAATATGAAAAATCTGCCATCATTTCAATCTGTATGTTTGTTTTCAGCTCTCGAATCTCCTTCTTGCTTTAGAATATTTGACGTTCGTTTGTTCACGACACATGCAAAACCAACAGCATTGTGTGACACTGATGTTTTGATGCACCAAATTTGAATATACACATACACAAATGAAGAGCCACAGACAGGCCGAGAAGGTTTTCACGAGGCGTATGGACTGCTTCTGTGTGACTGCTCTGCTCTGAGAGCGAATGATGTCATCACCTTCAATTCTGAGTGAACCGAGTTCCTGTCAAAATCTCCTGTCAAATCAGGTTGATCTGTTGAATGTCGCTTCGACCTTATGATAAAGGATCATTTTCACGTGTTGAGGGGAGGAAACAGAAACAGGAGGGAGAAAAGAGGTGTGAGGGAGCCATAAGCCATCAGTTCTTTCCTCTGTTACCCAGAATTCCACAGGAGAACGCAGAGACTTCCCCTCTGGGCGCAAAACGCCTCATATAATCCATCTGTAGCAGCCTCTATAATCACTGAGCGAAACATCACCTTCTGTGAGAAACACACACACACCAGAACTCACCGCCTCAAAACACTCTTGACGTGAGTCAGAAATGACATATCAAATATGCGTGTGTGCGTGTGTGTGTGTTCACACAGTGAGGAAGAGAAGGAAGCTGTTCTGATCTGATACCACCACTGAACGGTTCTGCAGTGTTTGGGTCTGAACTAACTGCAAAGCACGTGCTGCATCTTTAATTCATTCTCTATGGGAGTCGAACTGCAGGCTCATGCAGGGGATTGTGGGATTGACTGCAGAGCTGAGCGAGAGCATCAGATTGACTGCAGAGCATCACAAAGCAGGAAACACGGAACTTTATACAAATACCAGGCAGAAAATACAGGCAGCAGCCAATCACTGTCAGGCGATATAGGTGACATCTGTCAAATGCATTTGTGGTCTTTCAATCACATATTACTGTATTTACTATTCTAAGTGGCTTGCACACTTTGTAACGTGTGGTGACGTGTTTATACTTTACAAAACTCAGAAATAAAGTTTTTCCACTATAGCAGCTCCAGCCTGATCTGACCCCACGGGCCCCCGAATGAGGACCTGTGCTCCTGTGCGCTTATGAAACCTTTAAAAACCCCTTTAAACTTGACAGTTTGAGACCAAACCGTCTGAACTCATTCAGTTCCACCGAATGAAAAACTCAAAACTGATTCGCTTTAAACAGATTTTCTGAACGTATAAACACCCCTCAGTCTGGCTGATGAAGATGAATTATCGGAAGCAGAATGCACCTCAGGCCCAAACTCACGCAGTCTTTCAGAAGAGCACAAATCTCTCTATTCTCCGCTTCAAATGCGCAGAAGATACAGAATTCATCTCGCAGCGGAGCCGTGAGGCGGCGTTCTCCAGCGAGCACGACTCCACAACAGCCGTCACAGAGAGAGCGTTTTCATTTGGCTTCTGTTTTCCTGTGAGCGGAAGCGTTTGGTAATGGTTTTGAAAAGGTCAGCCTGATGAGCCATTTGATCGTTTCTGAGTTCTGTCGAGCCCAGACTCTCGAGCTTCAGTGAATGTATCACACAGAGCAAACGCAAAGGTCACCATTCACTTAAACACTTTGAGTCTGTTAAAGAATACGTGAACAAAAGAACACGAGAGAAGTTAAGACCAGATCCTCAGCTGAGGAACAAACAAACAATCACTGCAGGTGTAACACAGGCGTGTCAGTCGGCTGTGTCGGTCATTCTGTGTCTGTAATTAAGATTTCAAAGCAGTTTGGGTTTGTGAGCGTCTGCAGCGCATCCTACAGCAGCACACACACACACCGAGTTTGCTACCATCTCCTGCTTCTTGTTTAAGAGATGAAAGCTGACAAGCTTCAGTTTTGTAGAGTGAGCCCACCTGATCTTGCCATCAAGATAAGATAATAATCTCCTGCATTCTCCAGCAGCGTTCATGCATACAGCCACTGAGAACCTCAGTCACCTTCTAGAATCCTTTTTAGAAGATTCATCTATGTAGAACTTCCTAAAAATCTTGAAAGAAACCCGGAACGATCTTGTCATGCATGCCTACCGTCGCATTCTAGCGCCTGCAGGCGGGCGTTCTAGATGCGATCCAGAATACACACGAGCATTCCAAATAATCTACGTGTTGAAACGAGGGAAATCAGAGGACAGAACATGAACAGCCGGCCAAAGAAAGAGAGAGAGAGATCGAGAAAGTGACGTGGGAAAGAAATGAAAGGACAACTTTGAATCCAGAGGAGGAACAGGGCAAAAACTGGGCAGTGTAGGGGGCGGGGTCTGAGGGGGCAGGGCTGGAATGGCTTCAGAACTGTGCATTTTAACATGGGTCCCTGGTTAATCAGCGGAAGATGGGTGGGAGAAGCTACCAGACGTAGCCTATCTCGTCGTCCTCTGCATCCTCGTCGTCCTCAATCGCCCCGCGGGGGTGGAGCCGACCACGTCGCTCTTTCTGTCTGCCCCGCCCATGCTGTGGAGACTCCGCCTCCTGATCGTCCAGCAGAATGACAGCGCCGCCGCTGCCGAAGTCTCCAGATGTCTCTTGATCTTCCTCTACACACACACACACACACACACACACA
>JAZGTI010009599.1:0-18634 GCA_036877585.1 Botia kubotai | reverse complement strand
GATGTTAATCAGCCCTCATTCCTCTGTTTAACAATGTTCAATGGCTGTGAATCTCTCTAAACAACATTAGGTCAAAGCCACACTGTCCAAGCTGCATCGAGAGCACAACAGTGCAGAGTTCATATTTTAAATCAGTGTTTCATATTATCATGTGTCAACATAATGCAAGTAAATTAACTGCTCACCCATGCAGGCTGCATCAGAAATGATTCCTATGAGGAAAACTCAAGTGTCCAACTTCCCTTCCTAAGTGTCGTCGTGTTCTGAGAGTCATTTTTGCCGGGATGTTTTTGCAATAAGTAAACATGCCAACTGCAGACTTTTCTAAATATAACTGCAGACATGCAGCTGTAAGACATTACCTGCATTAAGTTTTCAGTTCTAAACCCGAGATCTTGTTTTTCTTTCCAAGGAACACTGTTACCGTCTGCTAACAGAACATAAATGAAACATAATCTTTTTTCCTTTCTTTACTTCCTGTTTGTGTTTAATGTTGGACAGCATGTTGTCAGCGGCTCAGCCCACACTACAGCAGTGTGAGTATATCCCAGCAGCAGCCAGAGGGAGGGCTGTGTTTTCATTTGAAAAATGCCTGTTGTCTCTTTAAGAGAGTTAAACAGAGGACAAGAATGAGATCATTCTTCAAGAGGCTGGATGATTCAGCTCTTCTGTGAACACACACAGTTCATTGGTTTCACAGCAAGTGAGTTTTTGGCACTAAACTGTCCATTAAACATCGGATGCATCAGTCATTGTCAATTTGCCATTTTATACAATGAAGGGTCGGAATAATAAGGCTCCACCCTTTGGATAATTTCATTTTACAACAGTAAAAATTGTTATATCTGTAAACTTTATACATATTGAGTGCGATCATATTTGGATGAAACTTCAAATGGATTTTGTTGGAAACTTTTGAAGTGGATACAAGCATCATCCAGTCAGCTCCTGCCAACACGTCAATTATTAACAGTAATGATTTGAGACTGAAGCCGTTTCTTCTGAACATAATCAGCTGCTTTCACTGATGCAGCAGAAAACTGCCCCACACTTTTGAATAACAAAAAGCTTTACACCACCCCAACTCTAAAAACATTTACTTATCTAAAGTAATAACTTAAGTAACTGAAGGCCATATACTGGTGTGGAAAGTATAAAGATGAACCCACATGTCCATCAGGACTCAGAGACTCTGTATTGCTGTGATTACAGCTGGTAACATCAGCTCTGCTCTTCATGCGCTGGGTACAAATGCAAACACCTCGTTAAACTAGACACTGCGACACCTAATGGTCATCACCTGAATTGCAACAATCCATATTACCCAACGATCGTACCCATCCGGGATGTTATTAGACTTGCACAGTAGATTCACTGGCGATAAATCTGCTTCCACAGAACACTCAGAAACAACTGGAGGTGTAAACGTTTATTTAAAAAACACTTGTTAGAGTACAAGATTACATACGAGAGACTGATAAGACAGACCCCAAAAATGATGTGCGCGGTACATTACATTATACCATAGCACACAAAACTTTACCATGTGCTATTGAACCTAAAAACAAAAGCAAGCAAAAAAGAAAACGGATTATAAATATGGAATCATAAAAGGACTTTAAAATTCCTTTATGTAACTCTGTGCTTGATGCAACAGCTCAGTAGGGTCTGTCTCTTCTCTCCTGGCGATGATCCCTATATCAAAACAAAGGGGCATGTGTTCAGCTGAAATGGTTCAAAACTGCGTATGCATCAAACTCAAGGTTTCACACGGAGCACAACAGGGACGAAAACATTTAAGCTTTTTGGGTGAGGCTCACCTCATATCCATCTTGCCTGGGGGTCCCATCCCTCTCCTGCCCCCTCTGTCCATGTGAGGACCACCCCTGCTGCCACCTCTGAAACCCCCTCTGTCCATTCCTCCACGACCCCTGAAGCCTCCACGATCTCCTCCCCAGCCTCCTCGCATGCCTCCTGGACCTCCCATCCCAGCACGCTCCATTCCTCTGCCACCTCTCATTCCCATGCCACCCCTGCCACGATCACCTGCAACAGACAAACACAATGTACAATGACCACACAAACTACAGCTTTACACCTCTATACCAAACCCACAGTCCTTCAACAGATACTTATCCCAAAAAATATAAACTGTTTCATCATTTACTCAAAACTCATGTCATTCCAAACCTATATGACAGGTAAAAAATATTTTGTGCTCCACAGAACAGAGAAATGTCTCAGTGGGTTTGTGTCCATACAATGGAAGTCAATACGTGCCACTGTTGTTTGGTTACCGACATGGTTCACAAAAGAAGATATTTTGTAATATCTCTTGGACATGTAGACATTACAAAATGACAACCAATAAAGATACTTTATTTCTGTGTTGAGTCTGTTAATCAGTGTACCTCCAGGAGGGAAGGGTGGAGCCTCGAGGCCTTCAGGTTTTGGAGCTTTACACTGGTTACACTCCATCCTCCAGGAGAAGTTCTGATTTCCACAGCCACTGCAGTGAGGTTTGAGGTAGTTAAAGTGATCAGAAGTCAGGTGAGGTTTGAGGTAGTTAAAGTGATCAGAAGTCAAGTGTGTGTAAATTCAGTGTGAAGCGTAAACTCTGTGTCACTCACGGGTTAGGACAGTCCCAGTCTCCGGCTCTCTTCTGCATATTGCCTGCTTGAGGTCCAGCCCAGCCCATTCCTCCACGAGGACCTCCACGAGGGGGGAAACCACCTCTCTCCATCATTCCTTCATGTAGACAAAACAAAGCCATCATCACTCACACAGACAGAATCACCTTCTACCTTCAACATCTGAGGTTTTACCTCATCAGAAGTCCTGTGAAAAATGACAGCAGCAACTTCATATTTTCCTGCATGCTCACTCTATATTGCTTACAGTGCTTGATTACTACATACTACACAACACTAATATATCTCAATGGTTTGGCAGTATTTGTTGTGCACTTATCAAGAAGGAACATCATACCTCCACGGCCCATCCCAGGTCCACCTCTCATTGGCATCCCACCTCTCATCCCACCTGCCATGGGCTTCCGGCGAGCCATAGACACCTTTATCCTCTGGCCCTGGAACTCTTTACCTGAGAATAGGGCAGCAGGTAAACGTTTGCAGGTTTTTATTTTTGAATGAACCGTTTTTAAATGATAAACCACAAAAAGCATGAACTTGATGATACTCGCACCTCTTCTTCTTGAAACCCTGACCTATCATAAAGTAAAGGAGGGTCTATTAAGACATAAGAGTAACCAACCATCAAAGTGCTCAACAGCAGCTTTGGCACACGCAGGTTCCTCGTAGGACAGAGTGGCGTCTCCCTTCGGCTTGCCAGTGTCTTTATCTGTGTAGATGTTGATGGCTGGTTGATTTAAACGCCGGTTTATCTATCAGATAGAAATGCAACTGTGTCAAAGCACTGTAACATTAGAAAAACCATCCCAGACCCGGACAAGCAGATTTTAATGAGCAGATGTTTTGGTGAATAAAAGCCGATTAATTGGGGAGATGAACAGGCAGATGTGCCCCTCACCCGTATGGGTCCACAGTGTTTGAAGAAGTCAGCCATCTCTGGAAGTGTGGCGTTCTCCGTGAGGCCTGTGATATAGATGGTGCTGTTCTCCGAGTCGTCCTGTCCTCCCGGATACCCTGTGTGAGCAGAGACTCTGATTTAATCACTGTACAGAAACAACCCTGATCAAAACACATTACAAACATTACAGCCACTGTCAAACTGCACTGCGATATGAGACGATTTGACAGTATTTCAGAGAAAAAAAAAAGAACACAACGTACCCATGTCTCGATTCATTCCACCCCTCATTCCTCCTGGACGTCCACGTATCACAGAAGACAAACAAAAAACACGATTACACATCAACATCACCACAGCTAACCTGCCAACCTGCCAACACAATGCTCTGTAAACACGCCCCCTGAGAAAATATGCACAAATTTTCATGTCCCTCGATCAGAATAAATTTTATGAAAAACAAATGTAAAATGACGCTTCTGACAAAAGACACGTCAGGCTTAAACGTTCCAAATTTTTGAAATTCGAATATATAAATATAGACATTGAACCATCAGGAAACTCACTCTTTTTTTGGAAAAAAGTGGCACACCAATGGAAACTCTTAAGAATTGTCAGGCATGAATGCCCTCTACATTAACTCAGGAGTGGACTAGCCAATGGAATACGCTTTAAAAACTTACCACCAGGCTTACTGAAGCCCCCTCTGTCTCCAGCGATGCTATACATGAAGATATGAAGGCGATATTCCTTTTAGTCTTCAACCAAAGAACTTGAAGAAAACAATCTCTCTCTCTCTCTCTTTGGAAAGGTTATAATGTGCTATAGTGATTACAGGGGCAGCTTCTTAACTCATATTTAACAGCTGGTTGCAGTAATTGGAAATAAATACCCAAAATCAGACCAGAAATACATGTGACCCTTTTGTAAAATGTTTAGGATACAACCAATACAAAAAGTAATGTTGTTGTAAATTAAATACAGCAACCCCACTTGTTAGAAAAAAATCTGTGTTTAGTGCTTCAACCCAATTAAACTGTCAGCATTGAACAAATTAAAAACAGCTGAAATGAGAAAGGTTTACACAAGATGATAAAGGAGCAGAAAAAACAAAAGCCACAACAGATATGCTGCCAGAAGGAACAATAACTCTTAACAGGAGCTGATAAAAGAACTTCTAAACACATCAAGTTCTCTGGTTCACTGTGCTGTGGCCCTTTGAAATGGATAAATAATAAGTACAGCTGTTGTTATACGAATCTCTGACACCTGTAGCGTATAAACGTGACAAAGAATGTTAAAACAAGAGCTTTGAAATGAGAAAACAGAACAGAGTCACAGTGCAAAAATATGCATAAATGTTCATGTATTTAAACAAGTTTTACTGTTTATGAGCAGCAGCACACAGTAAGTGCTTTATGAATTGTTAAAAGGTATAAATTAAATTCTTACCTCTGTTTTCAAATGCAAATGTACATACAGTACAGGTCCATTATATAACCAAGGTTTGTTTTCAATGCAGCTTAACCTTTTTATCTGAAGTATGAGTGTATGACTGAACTTCTGCCCAAACCCTGTAACTCCACCAACTTGTGCTCATATTGAGCAGTCTGAAGGCTACATTCATTTACATATTAGTTCAGATTTACAAACTGAACCACAGAAATAAAGATGTACAACTCTAAACAGTGTAAACTAACAGTGTGCCACCATCTACTTGGTTAAAACTCTTAACCACTAAAATGACATTCATAGTTGTTTTGTGACCTCCACCAAAGATGTGCCACAACCCTGTGCTGCTTGTCTTTTACCCTTTAAACAAAACACTGAAATCATGGCAGTTTACAGCATCTTCACTGAATCTTCCTTTAGCAGGCTGCTTGAAATACACCCTCATACACTCCAAAAATCATGTGCCACAACTGTTTCCTGCTTTTCATTTTCCCATAAAATGAAGACACAAAAAGTTTAAACCAGGAGCTGCTTGAATTAAACGCAAATGGAGCTGAACAGTGTCACCCAAAACCTCATCTGTGATACCAGCAAACTGAGTAAACGAAAGCCAAACTGTGAACTTTATGGGAAATAATTGATCTGTTGCAAAATAATCAAGTAGACGGAGTTTAAATTCTTTAGATGACCCGTTTTCAAAATGTACCAATCATGAGAGTGGAGTAAAACCCAGGGCATCAGAATCATCACAAAATCCTTTAAAATGAGATGGCTGAACTACACAAACTCTGCTCTTGCACATACAAACCCTGCGTGTGACTCTTGAGTGTTCCTGTACTGTGAAAAGACTTTGTATTTAATTGAATGGTTAATTAAATGAAGGTATAAGCTTACCCCATGCCGCCGCGGCCCATCCCCCCGCGCCCCCGATGACCTCCGCGCTCATACCCATCTCTACCACCGTCTGCTGAGTATCCGCCCCGCTGGTGAGACCCCGCGTATCCTCCACTCACTCCTCCCTGACTGTAACTGTCTGCAGGAGATCACACGCGGTTTTCATCTGCCCACTTACATCATGATTACACTGTTACAAAGACTTACTGTAGTTATTTGACTGGCTGTAATCATTCTGTGGAGCACCCTGTTGGCTGTACTGAGGCTGCCCGTACGAGCTGCTGCCCTGCGGAGGGTAGGCAGTAGTTGGGCCTTGCTGAGACGGCTGTGCTTGACCATAGCTACTCTGCTGCCCGTAGCCAGCCTGCGGAGTCTGGTACCCACCCTGAGACTGAGAGTAAGCTCCAGGCTGGGAGTAGGTGCCCTGGTTATAGGAAGGCTGGCTGCTTGCACTGTAACTGCAGAGCAAAAATAGACAGGGTGAGCTTATGGAGATACTGTGGGAGGTTCTGCTACTTTAGGAGATGCTTCAGGTACCTCTGAGGAGCGGAGGCAGCAGGCTGCTGGCTGTAGCCAGAATAGGCAGACTGGGTGGAGTATCCAGGCTGGGAGCTGTAGGAGGGCTGGGCAGCAGGGGCTGCTGTGGAGTTAGTGTAACCACTGGCCCCATAATTCTGCGCAGGCTGATTATATGCTCCTGACTGTGGTGTTCCATACGCAGCTGAGAGAGATTATGATTTGAAGATTAATGATTGTCCTGATTTGTAAGTCGCTTTGGATAAAAGCGTCAGCTAAATGACTAAATGTATATGATTAGAGTGATTTGTACATGCATCTAAGTAAACAGCATCAGTGTGTCTGGACTAAAACAGCTCCCTTCAATCTGTACACGACATTACAAAAACAATTGTTACTTTACCAAAGAATTACAAGTGCTTGGGGGAAAATCTGAAAAGATTTTTTAAATCTTTTAAAGTTATTTTACTACAGTTATTTTCGTTTTTTGCCAAAATGAACACACACTTTCGGCAACTGAGTGTAAAATTGTACCAGATGTAGTGCATCTCAGATCTGTACAGTCATGCTAGAGTAACCTTGGTAACAGGCAAAATATACGTGTATAACAATGAATGAGCACAAGCTCCGCCTCCAGACCTGGTGCTGCAGTTGCGGCCGTTGCTGCTGCTTGTCCGTACGTGGATCCATACTGCTGTTGCGCGTACCCTCCAGCAGAGGGCGCTGCTTGACTGTAGGTGGACTCGGGTGCAGCAGCGGGCTGAGCGTAGCTATAATCCTGCTGAGTGTAGCCCTGCTGTAAACCAATCTCTGATTGAAATCTGTACTAGTCTTTATTTTCAACCACTTACACAAACAACTAAACCCTATTAAACAAGATAATCCTGCTCGCTCAATATTTCCAGGAAACAAGTACACAATCATGCATGTGACACTGGCTTTTATCAAACCACAGAGATATGGTTTATAAGTGTGTGTGCTTCCTGGGAACTGAACTCATGACCACTTACCTGGGCAGTCTGCCCATAGCTCTGAGACGGAGGGGCAGCGTACGACCCATACCTGTGCACACAAATGCATTTCATTAATTTTCAATAAATAAGCATTACAAGTTCATAATACAGTATTTGCTAAATAAGGCACACTTACGACGGCTGTGCAGCAGCCTGGTTGTAGCTGCTATAATCTGGATTAAACAAACATCACATTAGAAAATCTGCAAGCATTATTATTTTACAGTCATGCATTAGACAGATGTTTTCATCCAAGAACACTGGCAGAGCTTTAATTCATACTTTGGTTATTTGGTGGGTGACCTTTTCTAGATTTTTTAAAAAGCTGGTTCCTGTAGCTCAACTGGTAGAGCACTGTGTTAGCAGCACCAGTGCTGTGGGTTAGATTTCCAGTGGACACTATAGAAATGCGTCAGTAAGACTCACAAAAACATTCGACGCCAGTTTAAAGTCGTTATATTAGTAAGATTTGCAGGCTGGCTGCGCTCTGTACACCGCCGTTTTTATAACACGCCTGCTGCCGTTTAAATGTGTACAGAAACCACGAGCTGTCTATTAAGTTAATAAACAGCAAAAAAAGCGTAAAAGTGTAAGTGCATGATTTCAGTAACGCGGTGTTCTCTTTGGTTTAGCTTGTTGTTAAGCTACGAGTCGAGTTATCGCACGAGTACCTTGACCTAAAAACCAAGTTAAGGCCGCGGGTCAAGCACTGTTGGCTATTTAAGAAGTTCCCTACGAAACTACTATTTAGCGTTTATTTAAGGTTTTTCAAAGTTTTGCCAGCTGAAAATGACTTAACAGAGTAAATTAAACACAAAACAATAGAAACTCACTCGAGACTGACGCCATGTTTCCGTTAGAGAACAGTTGAAGGTATGAGCATGCGCGAAGTAGTAGTGACGTTAGCCGTGACCGAGGCTTGATTCGTTCTATGAAATCATGTGACCAGTGACGTGAGACGCTTCTTTCACAGACACCCACGTGACTGTAATTATACAGGCCTACACAAAGGCTGCTGGTTCTAGTGGATCATAGACTACTGTCCATAACAGTAAGATTATATAACTTTTATAACTTTACAAGTAACCTGCAGTTTTATGTTTCAGACTGAGATGGCAATAGAGAGGCACAAATTACAGATTGCAGCTTTAATCTCACAGTCTGACCCAAACCATCAGCGAGGTGTCCTCACAGATCCCTAAAATACAGATCTATCATCACTCATATAAATCCAATAATCAATTTACACCCCTGCATGAGGCCCTCCAAATGTTAAGATCTCATGAAAGCATATTTCATCTGCCAGTTTGCAAACAAAGATTAAATAAAATACAGACAAAACAAAGATCTGACACCCTACATGTAGGTGAGTTTAAGCATATCCCTCCACCCCCTCCCTCCCCTGAGCCATTTCTGTTCACCTTTATCAGAAGATGAATGTTATGAGTTCAGAGGTGCTCGATCACTGTTGTTCAGAACATCATATTCCTCCCTCACAACAACACACTGACGGCTATTACACACATCAGCCGTTGTGCACTATTACTTCTGAGATGCATTTATATTTACTTTTTTTGTCCATTAATAGACAATAAGACACAGGCCTGAAATCATACACTCACTGTGCAGAAAGAGTTTCCATTATGTTTCCCAGAGATGAAAAACAGCAAAAGAAAGATGAGAAAAGAGACACGCCCCCTCATTATCGATTGGCTCTCAGGTTTGTCCTTGACATGTGTCCTCATCTCTCATCACCACTAATTGATCTGTTATCGATTATCTTTAGTCACTGACACGTCACAAAATGAGAGTTTCTCTAAAACAGCTGAGATAATAAGACACAACAGAACCGATACTGAAGCTCTTTTCAGGTATCATAAAACTGTCTTTCCTGGCATTGCTTTGGTTGACTCATAGGAGATTAAACTAAAGATCTGCTTCACGTCTCTTTAATGTTGTCCTCCAAAACCCATTAACACACATCAACGGCCGTCACACATAATAAACTCTGATTCCTGAAAATGATCTGATTCCTCCAGCGTGCAAAGACACAGAGTCTAAAAAACCACAAACCCATGATGGTTTTGTTTTCCTGTACTGTTGTAATCCATTTTGAGTGAACAGGCTCAGAGTTGTGTGTCATGAGATACATTTGGTAAAATGTTCCTGGAGCTTCATCGAAGAGCAGCGAGAGAGTCACAGAATACTGAGGTAGATGATGGAGAGAGAGAAACAGCCTCTAACTGCTTATCTAACTGTTTAATGTTTGCAGAGTACAAAGAGACAATATTGTGAAACCCAAGAGCCAAAGACAGATTATTTATAATGTGAGAAAAACTAAATGATGCTGTTGCAATCGCCTCATACATTTTAAAGAAATGCAAAAGTCTTTGTATCAAAGTGACAAAATTAACATCAGGCCAATTAAAAAGAGGACACGTTCTTGTGAGGCTAATAGATTAAACATGTTTTTAAGGCATCGTGGGTAATCAACAGAATGTTTGTGGATCAAAGCTAATTCCCCAAATTGCTTTTTTGATGATTTGACAATAAAATTTGGGTTATTTTCTAACATCATAAATACGTTTATATGCAGTTTGTAAAAAGTTAACTGTAAAATTGTTTTATTTTTAACCCAGTAAAAGTTATGGATTGCAGCTTTAAGATATCAAGCCCCTTTTAGTCGTAAACTACACATTCTTACACTTCAGCTCATATTAGATTAAGATATCTCACTGTCACTTATATGATTCCCCTTATATGACACCCAAAATAAACCCCAAAAAGACTTACACAAGAATTAGACTCTCACACTTGTTTATTTTTATTTACAACTGACTTTAAATTATTAGTTAAAGTCAGTTTTTACATTTTCTTCAATGTCAGCAACAACACACTGTTGTGATTATTTGTAGACAGACTTCACTGAAGACTGAACTGTTTTGCTTTCAGAACGGCTCTGTCTGCATGGACTGACATGTTGACAATGACTGGTTTGAGTTTAGGGTGGGACTCAGTAACAAGCAGTTGAACCAGAGATTTTACTAGTCTGATCAAGCAAAGGCAGTAGGGGTGGTGGAACGGGTTGAGAAACTGGATTAGAAACTATTGTTTTTGCAGCACAGTATTCAGTTTGCAGCACAGACACTGTACAACGCACCTCACCTAACTGAATGACTTTTATTCATGCAATAATAAACTACAAACATAACTGTTTTTTGACAGGTGTGTCAACCTAATTGAAAGAAAACAGGTAAAGGATAACAAATCTACCACTTCACACCTGTGACCTGTGATCATATGAATCTCTCATCACATCCTGTGCATGCTCCTGTCTCTCAGCCATCATGACTTTAAGCTCATAAATGCATCATAACTATTACATATATAACATGACACATTTGAGAAACTTTACTCAAGTAACTGTAACACACACATATATACATTCAGATAACAGTTTTTATTTGTGAATATTGATTTTCAGTGTATTACAGACGGGGTATATATCTCCTACAGTGATAGGGGAATGTCAGCTGTATTTCTCATTATTGGCAGCATTTAATTGCCACACAAGGCCAGCAGGATCTTCTCATAGTCTCCTTGTGTGTCATCCTGAAAGCAAATGAAGCACAAAATCCTTTTGTTCAAGTACAGGAACCAAAATGACACTATAACAATATACTGATATAGTGTTTGACAATATACTGCATTGTGTGTATTGAGTGATGACAGCACCAGAGAGATTTAACACCAGTGATGAATGCAATTCAGCTTCTCATGGCTGAATGAAATGTAATTACCTGGATGTCTTTGTAGAGGGACTTGCCAAACTTCCTCTGATACTCCTGCTTGATTTTGGCCAGGTCAACCTCGGAGCGGCTTACTAGTATTCTGGTTAAGATCTTGCCCCTGTAACCAGAACCCTGTGAAAAGAGAGGAGCTTATTCAGTGTGCTCCCTAATACAGTTATTGCTTTTCATTCATTCACATGACTGGATACAAGCATGTCATTCTCTAAAACTTCAGGCTACATAAATAGCCAATTATATTCTAAAGGTTCTGTGATGAAAAACTGAGTTACACTTGCCTTCATTGCCAGATTCAGTTTGTCAGCAAAGAATGCGGGTTTACATCCAGCACATTTCACTGAAAACAAACAAAAACAGTGATATACAAGCTTATACAAGATATACACTTCCTAACTTTTGCCTCTCTGTCATCATTTGTTTTTTAAACGTTAGGTTGCAGGTTATTTTACAGACTTTTCTTCACGTATGTTGAAGTCAAGCAGACGTTTCCCATGAAATCAGACCCGACAGCTCAAATTATAAATCATTATTATAAACTTACTGTTGTGTTTCTTGTACAATATCTGATTTTTATTTGTTTACCAAAACACGTTACATATTGCAGTTTAAAAAAATCTGAAATTGTCTGTAAAACCAGTTTCTGGTTTGTTGCACCGAGCATTATCGTACAATAACATGCTTGTCATACTGAACAGGAAACATCTATAGGAGATGAAGATCTGCTGGCGGCACCAAAAATGACACAAAAGGTGATGCACGTCAACTTCATATATAATGACGATGTGAGCTTTCAAGATGTCTTACCAACAGCAGTCAAGCAGTTCTCAATGTCGCCTTTCAGCTCCAGATCAATGGCCTTCGCAACATCCACTTTACTGTACTTTGAGTACTGACTGAAAACTAAACAAAGAAAATTGTAGTAATATTTTAAATTATGCACAACCTATCCTGGAAAAGGGAGCCATACCCAGCTAACAATTTTAGGTTGTAGAAACATTTCCCCAACATTTCCATTAAGTAACAAAAACATTAAAAATGTACGTCTGTTTTTAGACATTGTATTAACATTAGTAACATTTTCATAATTTTGTTTAATGTTCTATTTAAGAATATATATATGATATATAACATTAAAACACTGTTCTGCTAACATAACTGCACATAACATAACTTTGAGAGAACTTTTAGAGAATGTTCTGAGAACGTTCCCTGTTGGTTGGGTAGGTGAACATACCTTGCCTCAGGTGAGCGCCACTCCTTGAAGTGAGGATGTCAATGAACACAGAACAGTCTGTGCCTTTTTTTTTCTCTCCTGCCTCATACAGGGCCTTAAAAAAGAGTGAGAGAGAGAGAGTCAAGAGACATGGACATACAGCACAATACATACATCATACACACACACACACTTAATTACTTTGGCATCTTTGTCAACCAGGTCATCTTTCACAACAGAGTCTTCACTTCTGGTGGCCTGTGAACAAGAGTGAAAACATTCATTGATGTTTGCAGGTGCAGCAGAACAGCATTTCTGCACAACACTATCTGATGTACGAATCTGACACCTAATTCATGCTATCAAGAATTTGTTAGTTACTGATTCAAGTGAAATGCGATGTCTTGGATAAGGGAAACATCTGAAGCATTAAATACTGGGAGGGGACAATATTGAGAAACACTTTTAACCTTGCACAGAGCGAGCAGAGCATTCCCGAAGTCTCCACTTGTCTCTGATTTGATGTTGGCCTCCAGGTCACATTTATAGTCTACAAATGAAACCCAAACATTTGTTTTCATGCAATAATTTTACTGAACTTGCAGGCGAGCCTTCTAAAAAATATGTGGCTGATAAACAGCATTAAAATGTTACCTTGTTTATAAGCCTGTTTAATGTCTCTGATCTCTTTATTGGTCCTGGAAGCCAAAATCTCAACAAGTGTATCTTCATCTGTGCCCAAACCCTGCAGACAGAACAAAAGTGTAACTGACTCTAGCTTCTAATAAACGTTTAAATGTATACAACAATATAACAAATATCCACCATATATAGTCAGACAAACGTGTGTGAGTCTGTGAACATATAAAGTCTTAACAAGTCCTCATGTTACCTTCATGGCATTTTTAAGCAGGAATGCATCATATTGAGCAGGAGGCATCAGCAGAGCCAGAACCACTTCCTCCAGCTCACTGTTAAGAGCAGTTTTCAGAGCCACATCCAGAGGCTGCACAGCGGGGATACAGTCAGATCACTCAGGTAGATACAGTGATGAAATATTTCTGGCCCACTGAATGTGTGCGAGACACTGACCTTGCCACTGGCTTGCTGATAGGCAGCTTTAATTTGCTGGCGCTGACCATTGCTCCTAAAAACCAGCGTGTCAATGATTGTGGTCTCATCCACACCTGAGAAAACAGAATGACATAAACTGAGCTTTAAAAACACTGTACTGCATAAAAACTGTACTGTATGAAAATATTGTACTGTAAAATACTGTACTGCATAAAAATACTGTACTGCATAAAATATTGTACAGTTGAAAATACTGTACTGCTTAAAAATACTGTTGTGCATTTTACGCATGTTCATCGAACCTTTTGCCTTGATGGCTTTGTCCAGGGCGGCTACATCTGCAGCTGCATTAAACTGAACAAAGGGTTTCACCGTCCCCTGTCCCTCCTAAAGACATGAGACACTTGTTAAATCATTTTAATAACATCAATACAACATCAATACAGACAACTCAGAGCAGACCACTCTAAATAAAACAGTTTATTTATTAACATTTACATAAAGAGAGTTTATAAGAGAAACGTCAGGGCTTGTTGAATGTGGCTGGAACAGGGAGGGGATCATTCCAGAGACTGACTCAGAGTGTCATGGGTTTAGATTTTCCACAAAGCGAGAAACTGTGAAACAAACTTACTGTGATGTCTTGCATATCCTTCATGCCCTGATAGGCGACCTGCTCAAGAAAAGCGTTGATAAATGTCATGATTCCACCTGGATGTCGACAGCTAAACCTACATGGGGACACAATCAGAAATATATAAACATACAGAATACAATACTGAAAGGTTTCAGAAATCATCATCTATCATATATAAGGTTTCTAGCAATTATTATTGGTCTACAAAAACCGACAAGACAGTCATAAACAAAAATAAATGTAAAGTTGAGAATTAAATGTAAAGTTCAGTTCACAGCTTGAGAGAGTTTTGCAGCTGTGCTAAATAGATTTAGCTGCCATTGCATAACCTGGTAAACTCTGCATCTTTATTGCATTTCCAGAATATGAAGTATTTTAAAAGATCGCAGTTCAGTCTGGTGTTGGACGACGTGTACAAAGCAAATAAACTCTCGGATGTACTTACCCAGACTGAAGGCACAGACAGCAAGCGAGCAGGAGGAAAGCTTGAGCTGTATTTATACTCACAGAACCACACCTAACATCATATTAACTGATGCGTTGAGACAGGCTGTTGATCTGACAAGTATTTTCCTGCTTCCTTTGGAGTGGTTAATTCACGCAAATCACGTTGAAATGTACAGGCTTTTATTTGCCAACATTGTGCTGGTTTGTTTTTAAACGCGGTTCAGCAAATATAAAGATACATTTGATTACATAACAGATTGCGCATCTGATAAAGATGTTGTTTTGTGAGAAAGGGGCATCGGAGGGCAGTGTGCAGACAGCGAGTTCAGGTTTTCCAGCATTCCTCCTTGTCCTAACCGATGAGATAGCATCAGTTCTCATTCTTCTGTCTGCTCATAAATGACAAAACCTGCTGTTTTGTGTCACCTGTCACACAGGTTTATCAACAGGACTGACCCAACACTGAATCAAACTGTTTGTCGGTCTTTTTAACTTACAATTTGACATTTTGTTTGATGTAAAGCTGTTGTTGTAAAACTTAAAACGATCAAAAACTGTCTTAAAACGTATCAAACTCACTTGACAAAAATGTTTCTTATGATTATAAAAATCTTTTAATGTGAGAGTGTGTGTTCCGATGATTGAAATGACGTTTGTAGACAAAATATATATATTATAAAACATATTATATATAATATATAGTTATATATAAAACATATTTATTTTAGGTGCTTTTAGTCACAACATAAGCCCCACAGTTACAGTTGTATTGTGTTTTTGGGTCGTTTTTGTCTCTCTGCCGTTTTCTCTTTGTTAGGAGCAGTTTCCTGCACTCGTGTGTCAGTCACACCCTCTGTTGCTCTTGGGAAATGGGGTGAGAATAAAAAGTTTCATCGTTCTTCTGAGAGAAAGTTCGTGTATGACTAGACTTTTCCAGTCATTTGTCTGTTATCAAGTGCTTTCAGAAGTCAGAAGTCATTTCTTCTCATGACCTCATAAGAACAGATCTCAACAGGTTCCGGAACACAGCCACTCCTGCTTAAAGCGCCAGCTACAGATCTGTTAGCTGTTATCTCATCAGATATTCAGTAGACACATTCTGGATGTTCAGAATTGCTGATGCACTGCCATCATATCAACTGAAGATGGCGGTGTTTCACAAAAAAGTCATACGTGTAAATGATAGAAGAATTCCTTTAACACAAGCATTAAACCTCCAGAGACTTATTGTAAATCTTTGTCATTAATGTATGTGTAGATGTTTCTATTTATAAAATCATGATAAAACTAAATATTGGGTTATTAGACATGTTGATAACCACTCTGGTTCTTAACAGACCACTCTAAAGTTTATAAACCTCTATTAAACATTATTTAGACTATAAAGAGTAACATATCTGTTATAAATTGGTTGATCTAACCTGTTATTACATGGTAACGCTAACAGAGTTTGTAGGTGAGGTTTAATGAATATTCACAGCATTACATCCAGTCCTGCATCATCTACTCTTCATCATCTGTGGATTCCCACATTGTCATCAAACGTAATGCTCATACTGGCCACTTGGTGTTGCTAAACGGGCGTTTTGTTGAACTAAAGGAGTTCAGATTACGCATGTCAGACTGCTTTGGATTTTCAGCGTTTGACCTGTTTCAGTCTTCTTGTTGTTCCGTGAGACATTTCACAGTCAGCAGATATTAGTTATCATACAGTGTTTGTACAGTGTGACTGTCAGAGGCTGTGTGCTCTCATGGGCTCCAGAGTCTCTGTGATTCACTGAGGGGAGTTTGTGCTGCACACAGCTGAATTGTTTTCCTGCACTAAATTTTGCAGAATCGTTTGGGGACTTTATCCTCTGGGGACTGAGACCGAGGCTGTAACTGTGCTCTCCTCATTTCTTTCTCTGCCTCCCTCCTTCATTCTCTCACTCCTTGGCACACCTTTGATCAGCTGGAAGATTAAAGGTAGAGTAGATGATTTGTTCCAGAAACATTTTCTGTTTTGCTGGTTGAAAACGTTTTTGTAAAGTGGTGTTTGTATAAATATATATGTTCCTCCAATTAATGTATTTGTTCTGAATGCAATGATTGGATGTCCTGCCTGTCTGTCAAACTATGTATGTGTTCATGTGGAGGAGGGGGCGTGGCTTTGGAGAGCTGAGAAGGGGGGAGGCAGGATCTTATACTTTCAAAGCTAGTTTGCTATCGTTAGCCTCTCTGAAATTCCCTAGCCTACCTTTAACAGGAAAAATCTGTTTTGATTCCTGGTTCCAATTCCACTGATGTGTTAAAGAAAAAGCAAAGAAATGAAATATTCCAGCATTATGATCAAATCTATAACCTCAGGTGCTTTATACAGTACAAAGTAATACTCCATAAAGTAGTTATTTTCCATGAAGAGTGATCTACAGTAAGTAGAGTTGACTGAAACCTGCACTCTGACCCAGTGCAGTATATACAGACTGTTATGAATCACAACGTCTCATTTTTAACGCTGTCATCACAGCCACCCTCAGGTAATGTATAAGCTAATGACAGGCCTGTGAGCTGCCTTCCAGTACACCTCACAATCCTGTGGTCAGGATATTTAATACACTCTGGGTGGATGATGGATATATTTAGAGAAGGGCTGGTGCCATGTTACAGCCTGTGTTCTTAGTACTGCCCATGCAGGAAAAACAGTGCGGAACGGCTGGACCTGAAATTCTTCCAGTGTGATTCATTGCCGTTTTGCATTCTTCTATGTAGTATGTTTATCTTTGGCTCATGACTGTGATCAAACATGCGGCCTGTGATTAAATCTTAGATCTGAGTTTACTGACATACACAGACGATGGTGAACTGGAGTAATGTGCTGCATAGTTCATGTTTATCTTCTTCATGCTGGTGATAAATATCTTCACACTCAGTTCTCCAGACTGGACTGAACTGGAGTCATGTAGATCTTTTATTTAATCATTTAATGTGCGTTTTCGTGTGATAACATGACTGGGATGACTGTTCTTTTGAAAATACTGTTTCATCACTGCAGTAACCATCATATCATGGCAGTGGAGCAAAGCATTTTCACTAACAAATGACTGTGTTGTGGCTTTTATGTGGTCACATAAAAAACGAGTATTTTTGCCATGAGTGTTGGTGTATACAGGAGCTTCTGCTTTAGGGATAATTAATACACAGACCTAATATCACTTCAAACCTTTTTGTTATATTTGTTTATACTTCAGGTGGGGTTGTTGTAGCCCGTGTATCGAAATCTGACAGTGTTGCAGGTCAACACTTTGAGACAAGCAAACCAACACAAACAGCAGCTGTTACAGCTCAACTTTATAACACAGTTGTGACACAACATAACAAACACTGAGGCAAAGGGCAGATTACAAATCCTACAATCACAAACACCAAAAGAAACAAATGTACAATGTGCTGTATACAGTTCACAGGGATCCGCTGGGAGTCTGAAATCTTTCCGGTTCATTTTTGTTTGCAAGAGGCTTCATTTACTATAAAGTATAAAATGGAAGATTCATGAATATCAATTCCCTCATTCACTTGAATGTCTTTATTATACTCCTGGTTTAATCAATAGCCACTGAGTGTCTGCTTGTTTTCCATAATATCTTAGAAATGATGAGCAAGCCAAAATATCTGACTGATCCATTACCCACCATAACAATAGTTTCAAAACCACTGAGTGGTTCTTAACTACCACTCATCAGATTCATAAACTGTACTCGTATAAAAATGTATTTCAGAATGTGCAGTAATACATACAGTTTGTACAGTCAGTTCCAGTTGATGAAGAGCTTCTGTGTGCTCACAGATAAATGCACATAAGGCAGCATTTATTGCATGCATTTATTTTTCCTGCGGAAGCGTGACCTGTTATCTATACATTGCAATAAAAAAATAAAATATTGCACAATAAGTGCTGAAAGAATTTAAAATCACATGCTGGTTGCTTCGTCCTCATATGTGGCATTGGTGAGGAGCTCTGCTTAAGAAACAACATGCCAACATGCTGCGTGTG
>JAZGTI010009598.1:0-18639 GCA_036877585.1 Botia kubotai | reverse complement strand
GCAAAACACAAATCTTGTGTTTTCGTGACTTCTGTAATGCTTCACCAGGCAGAATGTTTTTTTGTCATTTGTCATATAATATGCAATGTTTGTCAGCTTCTACAAACCTCTCATGCTCGTTTGGGTTTAATATACATGAGAAGTGGGAATTTGATCCAATGAGTTATCGGTGTGGGTGGGGCTTCCCGATGCGCCAGAATTAGAGCCCAAGTGACAGACAAAATCAACTGTCACTTAGCACAGATGGTTAAGACAGAAACCAAGATCAATGGCGGAGAGACACTGTAGCTTTTATCACTTTTCAGTTTGTCGTGACACGCCTGGTTAGGACACTGTTACCTAAGCTGCATTATTACTTAAATTCCTGTTATTTCATACACATGCTGTTTATATGAAAACGTTCACAGTGTGTGCTGAAATTAAACGTATAATGTATAATATATATAATTATATACATAATGTATAATTATATACATAATATATATAATTATATACATAATGTATAATTCATCTTTGTCTCCTTAAACCGACATTAATACCCCATTATGCCACATTTTATTATTTTAGAGTTTATATGCTGTAAATATACCAAATATTTGAATTTTCTCTTTGGCACAGAGGGAGCGTTTACTGAGATGAGTTTTTAAATCCTTCATTATATTATTCAAAATGATGTCATCAAATTGTGGTACATGCCTTTTAATGTTATGCAATTACGGTCTCACCTGTTATGACACTGAGGTCACTTTGATTTATCTTCCACCAATTAACCTTGTGTAAAGCATAAATTATATATGCAGTATTTAGATAATGGTACTCGTGACTTCCTGATTTATTGCATGCAAGTTAAAGAGACCTGGTGAATTTTGGGAGCATGCTAACACAGCGCATTCTGCCCTCCCATCTCTCTACTCAGCGGGTGCATCCTGGTTACTCAGTCAACTGCACCAAACGCTTTTGACATGAAAAATGAAGTGCAAAGGTTAACCCAATCCTTCAGACGGCTTAACTGCAGCTGCAAGCGGGCCATGCGGCAGTCGCATTACATGTGGCAAACGCAAGCGTGCCCGTGACATAATGAAAAAGGCGCAATCCTCAACATGCTGACAAATCATAATACAACACTGCTAATAAGCGCAGAAACGAACAGAATCAGGAAGCAGAATAATAAAATGTTGTCCAAAGCTGAGGGCTTCAGATAAACGATGTTATGCACGGCCTCTTTCCATGCAGATGTTTGTGTGGAGGTCGCCATCCATTATTTCCTGCTGTACTTTGTCATCATCTCATTTCCTGCACCTGCGGGTTGCACTGGATCGAGTGTAAGCTGTAAGCGGCTTTGTTACAGGTGTTGTTTTGCAGAGCATTTATGGCCTGCCTGCAACCGTGCCACCTCACAGTTACAGTCCCCTCTCCGACAGACATAAATCAGAACAAACTACACCGCGCTGTACCGCCCACCGCAACTCCCTCTGCCTAGAAATAAATGGCAGGAAAATGGAGTTCACTCACTGGTCGCAGCTCGAGGAATATGTGCAACTGATCCATTCTCATCACTTATCTGTGTCTACTGGTTTACAGTAGACGTGCGGTAAAGATATGCAGGGGCCGTAAATGCACATATTGCTACGTTTAATGCGACGTGTCGTTAGTCTGCTTTACGTCCTGTTTACTGAACTGACTGTGGTGCAGTTTCTCAGTACAATATCTGGTCTCGTCAGGAAAGGAATCAATTTGGCGAAGAAATATTGATTTTTGTGTCTCGTTTCAGTTCCCTCAGTTAGTCTTCCTCACGTTACTCCATCCCTCTTCCTCGTAGTCCATTTCTCGTCAGCTCGCCGTTGAATAATACTATTAACTGCCCGGAAAGTTTATTTAGTCATTGTTTTACCTGTTACAGCATGAGAGGCTATATTCATGACAGGAAACAGTTCATCCACACCGGTCAGCGACGGGTGCATGTCTTTGGTGTGCGAAACCGGCAACACTCGGCTGAAACACATGCTAGACACACTAAAAGTTTCCTGGCTCAGCCGGGACTCGAACCAAGAACCTTTCCTTTTTGCTGTGAGCCAACAGTGCTACCCATTGTGCAACCGTGCCACCCAGCTAGCATGAAAGTAGCAGTAATATTGAAATCGCAGTAGTGAATGTTTACCAACCTCCTCTTTGTTTTACAATCAAATAGACCAATCACAAAACAGATACATAGATTTGAACATGTCTCTGTGGCTTTAATGAATGCTCTCTCTCTCCCTTTCCCTGTGCACCCACAGCTCACCCTCCGCTGCCCGAGGCGAAGGGTTACCCCAGCCCAGAGGTGATCCGGGAGTCCAGCAGCACCACCGGCATGGTCGTGGGCATCGTCGCGGCTGCCGCCCTGTGCATATTAATTTTACTGTACGCCATGTACAAATACCGCAATCGTGATGAGGGCTCGTACCACGTGGACGAGAGCCGTAACTATATCAGCAATTCAGCCACGCAGCCCAACGGAGCCGCGGTCAAAGAGAAACCCATCGGTGTGCCCAAAAATAAAAAAGATAAGAAAAACAAGGACAAAGAGTACTACGTCTGATCCTACAGACATCCGCCCACCCCCCCCCCCATAAACCGCCCACAGATCCAGTGTTCCGAACTCACACACAAAAGGGGAGGGGAGGTCCACCTGTGTATAGTAATTACGATAAAAGATTGAAAAGACAACAAGCTGTCTTAGTTCATCCTAAGACATCATATACTGTTACTAACAATGAGAAAACATACTTTATAACCAAGCACACAAGAACTTTATCAAAGCTGAGAAGTGTGTTCCAAACGAAACGGGCAGAAAATGGACTGCAGAGGAAACCGAGACCTGGAGAGGCTCTGTGCAGCCAGCTTTGGATGGGGGTGAGAATGGGGGGGAGGGACTGGACCATGTCAGCCTTCTATGTTCAATTATATTGCTGACAGACGAAACCACTGGTTAGAATTAAGTGTATTTCATATTATGTTGCCTGTATATGTGTTGCCGGAACATTTTCCCTCTAAAGCCAGAAAAACCACGAACATCTACAACAATTCAAACAAACGTTCGTTTAATGGAATGGAAAAGGAAGGACGGACTTACAATGAGATGCTACCTACGATTGTTCAATCAGCCAAAGTTTTTGACTCCCTTTTCCGATGGCAGTATTGCGAGTTTGGATGAGAGAGGAACGCTCGGAACGGAACTGATTTTTGTTTGGCGGACAAATTCCTTGCTGTCAGTTAAAGAGAGCTGAAGGCCTTAAATATCCGTGTGTAAAGCTTGTTGGATTTTATTCTGTTTGTATGTTTGTCAGAACGATGGCAGATTATGGTGATGACGAGGAAAACCGGGGCCATTTGGAATAGATTGAGAAAAACTTCATGCACGTAAAGTATCTTATTACATGTTTATATACAGTGCAAAGACTATCTGTGTGCTCTCTGGACTGTGGCTGAAGTGATGTTTTTATAGCCTGTTATATAGATGATGCCAACTACAGTATACCTGCTCTTCAAACTTTTTTTTTTAGAAAAAAACCGAGGCGAAAACAACGAAAAACAGAAAATTAAATGTTAATGTGTTGCTATAGCGATAGAACCGTTTCTGCAATTAGCTATGACGATTTTATTTTCCCTCCTTTATGTGCATCTTCAACATCTGTTATTTTCCACATACTCCTTCCTTTCTTTTTCTGTTTTCTTTCTTTGTGTTTGCTGTTGTGTCAACATAAAAAGATGAGTTTGAGTTTAAGTTTAGGTTTCGGAAAGCAAGCAGACGCGCGGAACAAGAAATAGGATTTTGGACTGTTTAAGCAATATTCTCTTGCTTGTCTTAGTGACCAAACAAATTATGCATGGTATTTAGAACTCAGATCTGCTGGGAGACAATAATCATAATCTCAAAGTAACACAAATGAATTCAGTGCCCAAAATTTGAGTATTGGACAATAGCTACAATCAAGATAAAAAATAACAACCCTTCAAGAGTTTGTAAACATCTCTGCTGTCTTGTACTGTGTGGAATGTACAAGAGGTATAAAATATATGACGACACTGAATAAAATGTTTGCTTTTGTTTTTTGTGTGTTTTTTATTTGTGTACAATTTTTCTATATTACCTTCTTTTGTTTTTATTGTGACGATTCTTTGATGACCTCAAAGTGAAGATTTATTATGAAAAAATAGTTTTGAAAACTCAAATGAATAAATAAAGTATTAAGACCTATGAAAGCACGTGTCCATTATTGGTTTTTTTAAGACTCATTTAATGTCCGTTCATGCAAAAATCTGGGTTTACGTTTCATAAAGAAAAGTTCGCTCGAAATATCCTGCTGAATCTTTGTTGAAATCACCACTTATGTGCGACAGCCCGAGTCTTGCCTAGATGTGTGTTTGTTGTCATTGTGTGTTTTCTTGCAGTATAAAGTTCTGATAATGAACAAAAGCTGTGCTTCTCTGGACCCAACATTATGTTTGTTCCATACATAAACTCTTTCCAGGGAGCCTTGAGGGTCCACTCACGCTGCGTGTGGATATTGAATGAGGCCATCGATCCAGCGTAACAAAGAAAACAAGCAGCTCTACGATTCTTTTGAAGAACAAGATGTCATGATAAAAGCTTACTGGCAAAGATGGGCAGTGAAGGGTTTGGTCAGAGCGCTGGATGGTTCTTTAATTTTCTGCGCAGGAGGAGGCAACAGAACAGCTGGTGTGAAATAACTACCCCTACCGGGAGGCATGCGCTGTAATTTATGATTCATGAATTATTCACACCCGCCATAGACTTTTCATCAGGCCTCATTTCAACACACTTTGCGGAGGGAGTGTGGGAGGGAGGGGCAGCTGGGCCGGAGGTTTGTCATGGCCTCGAGAAAATCTTTCCTGCCATGGGTTTATTTAATTGTCAAAATCAAATGGGAAAGAATATATGTAGATGATATTCTGCGGTTACAGGAAAAAAACTGGGCAAATTCAAAAATGAATTTGTGGGCGATGTTTACCTCACGAGTGTTTGAATTAAAGGAACGTGCTTTTGAGGTAAAGCATAAAAAGTCAGTAGAGCCATCATTAATCTTGAGGTTTAACCTTGAAGGTGTAGTTCTGTTGATTGAGTGACACAACATCTTGTATTTAACACCTGCTTCTGTTGTCCTCAGCCTGTTGTCACTCTCCGTCTCTTAAATCAACACGACATATGAACATACATTAAACAGTTTGACAGTTTATTACCATTCTGTAAATGGAAGCATGAAACGCTCTTTCCTACACCGGGTTTTTTAATGAATGGCTCTCATTACCTGAGACTAAAAATAAATGGAATTAGATGGATATTTATTACAACGGAGAGACAGTTTCCCATATGTTTCTAGTTCCAGAAATGGACCTGAATGAGAGCATCTCATTTCCATTAGCATGCAAAAATTATGCATGCTAATGACGCTAATAACGCTAAAGCGTTAAGTGGGTGCGGTATTTTTAGCATTAAACGAAGACGTTTCGATAGTAAACTAAATAGTGGGCCTTATTTTTAAAAATGTATAAACACAGATGTGATCTTGGAGTGTGTACGTTAAAGTCCACGACCATGTTTATATTTATAAAAACATGCAAAAAGCATTTAGCGCCTCGTCAGGGTCTAGACAGACAAACTAAATTTTTGTCGCGGAAGAAAGTCGCGATTTGGACGGGGCCTGTCGGAGATCTGAATCCCTCCATCTGCGCACAATTACAAGATCATTCGCGATTTATACATTTCACATCTGGAAGAAAGTTTTCGTTCGTACGTTCGTTCTATGAATCACACGTACGCACATTTGAGGAACAATCATAACATCAAACGTGAGACGTTTTTTAAGTAACATTTTATAAATTAGGTCCAGTGTGCGGGTCCAAAATTATACAAATTTCTCATTTTTACGCTTTACATATGTATTTTATTGTTTGTAATGGACAATGGTTTACATGTTAATTTAAGAATATTTACAAAATACCATGCTTGGAAACACTACTGTTATTCTAAACGTACTAAAAGTACTAAAAGTAACAGCGCACAGACGCAGAAACTTCTTCATGTGGTTTCATTTTGAGAGAGGCTCATACAAAGCATTCCTCAGAATACACATATCTATATTTAATAACCCCGGTGATGGACTTATATAACAGATAGACCTTTATTTCACTACTGATCTGTGAGCGGGCAAATTTCCCAAAGCACCCAAACATTCAGATATTGCAGCTTGAATTCTATCTGCTTTTAGCCTAGCTGTTTAGCCCAGCAGTATGTGCTGTGAAAATTGTTCAAACGTAGATCAAAAGTAGCCGCAGAATTCTAGTGAATTAGTGACTCTGTGAACAGAAACTATATTATTAACATATATATATATGTGTTTGTGTGTGTGTGTATATATATATAACATAATAACAACTGTTACTGGATTTAATGGGAATTATGTTGTGAGGGAAGACAATTCAAAATAAATTATAGGTCATATTCTAGAATATTCAATGTAGTCACCCTTTGCCTAAAATTGACAAAAATGTTTTCTTGACATTTTATCATCTTGTTTCTTTAAGAATCTTCCAGAGAAACTTTTGAAAGCGTTTTGGAGTTCCTGGAGCTGCTTTTTCTTCATTATTTGGGCCAAATTATCCATTATAAAACCTTTTTTTTCTAATAACAGAAATGGATATATTGACGTAAGTACATTTTTGTCTACAATAATAATTTTAAACATTTACGGCAAACGGCTTCAGATGAAAAGGTTTTTAAGACGACTTGTTTTACGTCTTATATTACAACGCTTCTTCCGATCTGCTTCTGTTTGTCGGAACAATGGAAGACTGCGGGGGACATAGAGTCTTTACAAAAATCTGTTACGTAAAATAATTAATTTTACAATTTTACCCATTTGGTGCCAGTAGTGAGTCAGCGTTTCCATCAACTAATGGCGCCAGAACAAGGAACAAATAGCTAACGAGGGAATTTAGCAAAAACACACACAGTTTATCATAGCGCTAATTTGACATGATTTTAGTTAATTGGGTACAATGCCAGGGGCAGGCTTTGACTGCAGGGACTGCTGGGAATGCTGGAACATTTTGGGCTCTGTGGGAATCGTTACTTTTCTAGGTCATTCTTTATGCTGGCAAACTAAATCTGAGCCAGTTTAGGTTCGCTCATCCATGTGCACCATAGACAGACATAATCTTACATTGAGATGGTGTGCATGCAGGAAGTACAGCAAACACGGTTCCAATCATAATAGATCGTCCCGCCACGCTAAATAAATATTATCAATTTATTTTCTTTGCTTAGCTCTGTTTAGTGACCCTGTGTGAGATTTAAACTATTTATTCAGATGCTGATGCGAGGCAACGATTTTTGTGTTCGATAACTGCAGATCCTCTCAGCAATGAACATGATTTATCAGAGACTGCATCTGCTCTCTGACAGAAATGACAGATAACCCAACGGAAGACTGTATACATCTTCTGAAGAGAGAGGGGCATCATGGGACATTTTGTTGGCTGGTCACTGCGTCACTAGAGCGAAGACTGATATTAGACACCAAGCGGTGACCCTGCACAGAACCAAAACTATTTTTCAAACAAACGTAAACAACAATGCCAAGAAAGTAAAATGCTGAAGTATTTTTGAATAATGTCAAATAATATTGATCTCAGCAGCCAAAAAACACATTGTGCAACAAACAGTGTTTGTTAGTTCTTTTCTTATCGTTCACGTGAGACACAACGTCATTTGCTTTTGTCCAAACCACGGCTGAAAAAGGGCAAAATTAAATTTACCTCATTGATGCATAAGCAACCAATCACAGGTCACCTTTTGAGCTAATTCGTTTTCACCATCACTTCAGTGTAGAGGATCGTAACTCTAGTCCTCGAAGTCCACTTTCCTGCAGATCAAACCATGATCAAACTCACCACCTGTATCTTTCTAGTGATACTAAACACCCTGATTAGCTTGTTCAGATGCGTACGCGCAGGATTAAACCATATATAAACATTTTAACGTCCGTCGATGCATTCCATCTGTTTATGTAGACTGTTTGCTTGTACTATCTTGCTTTGATTATTAAAATCAAAACACACAATGCATGTACGACATTTTATATATACGACACAGTATTTTGACAGTATTATATAAAACATGCACAGAAGATACATCCATTCATGTTTTCCATTGAGTTGAACGTGATGTTTCAAGTAACTTTTTCATCACATAAAAGTCAAAGTCAGGCCACGGGTCAGAACCAGTTGAGAACCAGTAACATTAAAAAATGCATTGAAAATGATATTTGCAGGTTGCACTGACGTTCATGCGTGTTTGTGCACTTGCGTGAAATGTGATATCTGAACCGATGTCGTACCTTTTCAACTATGTTTAGCCAGATTGATCTGTCAACCTCTCGGCAAGTTTCATTTCCATATTTTTATATGAGATACGAGAGCTGTGTAATTAACTGTGAAAAACCCATTCTTTGTATAATTATGTTCTTTGACTCGTCATCTCCTCACGGCCATAAAGACGAGCTTGTCTTATCTTTCTTCCACAATTCTACATACAAAATTTCGTCTGAACCCCAATGAATACAAATAACAGGTCACGATGTGATGTGATTCGCCATTTGGCCGCAGTCTTCAGGAGCCTGGAAGATTATAGGAGAAGTGGAAAAAAAACAATTGACTTTGCTTTGCCTTACCTGTCAAAACAAGAGGAAAAAAATGAGACGTTTTCTTCCTTCCTCTATCTCCTTCCCGGCTTGTTGACAGCTCTATAAATCATTATGAAATAATTGTGTGTTTTTAATTAAATGTGAGATGGTTGCTATCAGTATGCCAGGCTTTGGTGCGGCGGTATTGTGCGGTTTGAGGATGCGAGTCGAAGACTCGTCTGTACTCCGCTGCGTAGTGTGGGGGCCATAACTCAGACCCGGGGGGACAGCTATAGGCAGACTGGTGTAAATACTGGCCCCTGGCTTGCAGAGAAGGACCTTGATGATGGCAGTGCTGTAATCGAATGTTCTGTATATTGTGTTATTACAAACTGCCGTGTCATATTTCATGTGTGGCTGTGGCGAAAGGCACTGAAGTGGGGTTGACATCCTTATCGGGGAGAGCTGTCTCCACTGCTCCAATCAAACGCGAGATGGCTTCAAGGAAGCAAAGCGGAGCCGGACTAGCATGCGCGACAACGCGGCCGGCTCTTGCCTCATTCTCCATCTTAAACTTAATCACACGCACCCATAAATCTCAGCTATGCCGCGCAGAAACGTGATCATCTATCTGGGAATTGTCCTCTGCTTTTGTATTGATGATAAACCGGGCGAAATGTACTGTAATTATTTTTTAACTGAGTAGGTACAGCGAGATGGATGAAGAGGATTCATTGAAGCAGACACTACGTACAATGAGTCTGTACTATACAGTCTATACAATAAGTGTACTTTAAGATGACACACAGGTGCATACATGTAGCAGGGCTGTTTTTCCATTACTGTTAGATTTCAGTGGTTCTGTTTTTTTGGCAAGACTGTAGCCTGTTGAAAAGCCAAGGACGTTTTTTGTTTTACCTTTCTTTGTCTGTTCTTACATGCAGGTAATTCCATTAAGTGTGTTGCCTTGAAAGAGCTTCTGTCTGATAAAACACTGAGGAGCAAGCTGGACTTTTTCTGGGACTAATTAAGGGGACGTTAGTGCTCCGCGAGCCGGCCTTTTTATATAGAGAGAATTGCATGCATGTTAATTATTCATACTCTTCTATGAGGTCTCTGTTTGAATGTCAGATGATATTGTGACATTGGCCATTTTCAAAACGGTCCATCAGATTGTGGCAGCATAAATGAAAATCATTCTGGTTATAAAACTGATCAGCACAAACAGCAAAATGACACTTTCACTTTAAGACACAAAATAAATGTGCGTTTGTAGTGCCTCCGAGTCGCAATATAGTTTGATTACATTCCTACATGCTAATCTGGAACCTGCGCTATTATTGTGCGAATCAGTAACTTGTTTATCTTACGCAGTTTGCGACGAATCAAGGATTTATTGCTTTATTTTGCAGCTGAAGCTTTCAGAAAATCACGACGACAGAACTAGAAAAAAACTCGCCAGTGTTCAATAAACAGTTAAAGCTGCTATGAGATATTTTTATTAAATGCTGCAAGCAGAAAAACGTCGACATTATCGTACAGCCGTCACTGTAAAAGTTGTCTGGGAATATCACTCTCGGTTCATGACAGCTGTAGACTCTGTAAAAACTGCGGTCAGATTCTTTTAGCCAATCAGAAAGCTTTGGGTTGCTTTCTGCCTGTCAATTATTTTGGACGCTCACAGCGCAGCTCTATATATGGGAAGCAGGAAGCCGAGACCATCAGTTTGTCAGTTGTTAGTTTGTTGTGCAAGGAAAGTATTCTGGTACTGTTACTTTGACAACTAACGTTACAGGACGTACACAAGACTTGGTGTTTACTTTTTCTCAGCTGTGGAATTGATATGATGTGCTGCTGCTCTCCCACAATCCTCTCTGATTGTTCTGGTCTCCAGCATCTGCTTGTGTCCGTGTCTTTGAAGGGCGGAGTTATGATAAGAGGGGGTGTGTCAAATTCAGCAGAAAATAACAAAGCACCTTAAAGTTTAATATCTATAATAAATATTATTTATGTTAATGTAGACATTCTTTGTAAATGAACAAACACGCGAGACCTTATAAGGAGATAAACTGCTTGTAGAAGGAACAGGAGAAATCACAGTACTCAACACACAGATCTAGGGATGGTCCACGTCTTATTTTTTCTGATTCCCAGCTAACAGGGAACATTCTGTGAACGTTGGCTAATTGGCTAAAGTTCTCTCAAAGTTATCAAAAACGTTCTTGCAGTAACGTTAGTAGTTTCTACGTTTTTCTATATATCAAAAGCGTTATTATTAAGTTGTTAACGGAACACTTTAAAACCATTAAAGGACTGAACAAGTTAGAATAATGTTCTTACAACCAAACAGTAACATTACATTACATACAGTAACATACGCCTAAAAACTTTCAAAATAACATTTTTAGCATTTTTATTACTTAATGGTAACATTAGAAAAACATGCTGGATTCCATCCGTTTCAGCAAAATTTGTTCTATAATTTTGGTTTGATTTTATTGATGATTTGAAACGTAAGCTCAGCCAATCAGTTTTAGAGATGGGCTCTGCCCACTAGACAGAAGCTGTACTTGCATGCCTAGATAGAAATAAGCTGCCTGGAGGCTTTCCCAAGATGGCTGCCAAGTAAACCGACTTACAGGGAATTTGGTAGCAGTGCATTGTGGGTATTCTGGAATGATTCATTTGTTTGATTTTGCTAAAAGTTCTGTCGTTATTTACTCACCCTCATGTGGTTCCAATATTATGTGTTTTATTTTTTTTAGTGGAGCGAAAACGAACAGATTTCTTTACATAAAAGTGGAAATCTTACATAGCTCTTTTTTATCGTATAAGGATAGTTCATAGTGACACCTGAGTAATAGGTTTTTCTTTAAAAAAATAGGTACAGTGCAGGGGAGGGGCAGAGGAAAAATACACAATTTGGCCATGGAATGATTTTTGCTCCGTATGTTAACATGTAAACACACGTTGTTCTTGTAGCTGAACTGGCTAAGAATTGTGTTAGCGGTGCAAAAGGTTGTGGGTTCGATCCCAGGGAACACACATACTGGTATGTATTTATCTTTGGATAAAAGTGTCCAAATGTGTAAATGTAATGTGAATTCAAGTGTAATTTTTCAGCGCATAAATGCTATTGGCATATAGCTTTTACATTAACCATAAGACATTTCTGCCTCTCTAGAGCGTATCATCCAGCCACTTACATTGGACCAAATTTGTTGCCATTGAAAAGTATCCCTCATGATTGAATAGCTTTACCGTGGATAATAAAAAGGCAAAATGCAATTTAAATTTCTAAGTTAAATACGCGAGCGAGCAGGAGTCACGTCCTATGATTCGACCTTGGGTATTGTGAATACTTAAGCGTTAAGCTGTTCCATCTCCAACCACAGTTACCAATTTCATTTCGAGATGGGCAGCAGTACCATAGCAATGGCCTTGCAATCTTATACACGGCTGGATATCTATGACATTGTCTGTCTTCCATATGACGCCTATCGTCGGTGCTGGTTAAGATAGACCTATTACACCAGTGACGAAAATAAAGGAACACAATGTACGTTTACAAGATGGCCGTACCAGCAGGGGCTCAGCACGGTTCAACTCTTGTCCTTTGATGAGATGGTCCTATCGCTGCAGTCGGGCTGTTCCCAACTGCGTATGTCTTTTTTAAAGTAGAGGACGGAATGGCGAGCCGTCCTGTCAGATCGCTCGCTTTCAGAAGTATTATGGGCTGCGAGGAAGGGTAATGTTGCTCTCGCCGAGAAGCAACAAGAGAGTGTTTACATTGTGATTGTTTCCACGTCCCAGATGCTTTCATAATTATCAGAATGTAGATGTTAAAGCTGTCTGCAATGTAATCTTTTTACACGCTTTCACAAGAAGTTAATCTAGAGGGGCCTGTTTGTATTTTCAATGGTTTTATGCTACGCTCCTGGTACCACTGAGCGACCCTGCAGCGAAAAACGCTAATCGCAAAGCGAGATCTCCGCAGTGTGGAAATAGACACAAAGAGCTGGCTGTTTTTATCTGCGGGGTAAAAGATATGCTTATCATTGAGACATTCTGCTGAAGCATGAAAGAGATGGCTAAACCAGGACACCAAGTGTGACATATCTGCTCTGTTCCAAATGTTTCAAGCCTAGTGAGCTGCCTACAAAAACAACGTTTTGAGACATTGCGGAAGGGCTCCTGGCATGAAGGCAGTCCTGGATGGTATCTTTATTATGCCGCCTCCTAAGATACCTCGTTTACACCAAACGTTAACCCAGCTAACAATTTTAGGTTGCAAGAATGTTTCGCTAATGTTTCCATTGAGAAAAAAAACTGCTAAATGTTATTTTGAAAGTTCTAGGACAAAACATCCAGTTTATTGTAGTAGCGTTAATGTTTGGTTATAAGAACTATTACTCAAAACTTGTTATTAAAAAAGTTATTCAAACTTTTTTAATTCTGTAACTTTTAAAAACATTCCACTTACAACTTAGAATAATAAAGAAGAACGTTTTAGATCTACTAACATTACTGCAAGTTACGAAGTTTTAGAGAATATTAGCCAATGTTAGGAGAACATTGCCTGTTTGGTGGAAAGGCACGTTTGTATTCATTTTACATTTACATTTTTACATTCCCTGGGATCGAACCCATGACCTTGGCGTTGTTAAAGCCATGCTCTAACCACTGAGCTACAGGGAAGCCCAATCCCAGAATGCATTTTGCGAAGTTTATTAAACAAACAAATCTAACGTGACAGATGAGGACAATATAAAACTATGTAAATGATACTAAAAGTATCAATTTTGATATTATGGATTTATTTGTATTATGAACAGTGAAATGCATTCTGGGATTGCATTATTGCGCAATGTTAATACAGTGCCGATTATTATGGATTATTTTATATGTTTAATGCCTATTGGAGTTTATCAACATGTTCATTGTAAACGGTACTTAAATTAATTGTTACAAAATAAATTGACAGTGTGTGATGGAGAGCTATAGTCGATTCCCATGCAGACTGTTCCGAATCCGTTAGATGAAGTTACCCATTTAGGTATTAGGCAGCGAGGCAGCGAGGCAGCTCACTTTGTCTGAAACAGCGTTATCATCATCTTTGCTTGTCTCCTTTTTGTCTTTTTATATTACTGGTTCTTCCATTTTGAAGTGCTTTCCCGTTTTATCTTTCCATCCCTCCTGCTGTACCTGAGAAGGGTGAGAGGTTTGCCTGGGGCTCAACCAAATCTACTGGAAAGTGTGTGTAGGTGTTCTGGTAAAGCAAAGATAACGTTCTTTAGAACAGTGTTTCCCAACCACTGCGCCACGGCACATAAGTGTGTCGTGAGAAATCATCAGGTGTGCCGTATATATACTTATATATATTTGTATATATACGTATATATACACATATATTTTTCTAATGTAAAATATGTGCCGTGGCTCAGCAAGGTTTGGGAAACACTGCTTTGGAACCATGACCGTGATGTCACCAGCACACAAATCATTCTACACACCGATCGCAGATATGCAGCAACTAGAATATTTCTGTATTCCTAGATACATGAAACATAATGCGTTTGGAATTTTACCTTAATCTGTTTCCTCTGCATCTAATCAGATTAACAGTCTAACATCTATTCTGCGGTAAGGCGCTCGTCACGTTTGAAAATCAGATTACCGCGCAAAGCCGTATTTTGACAGTATATTGGACCACCCCAGTTTAACCTCAACCGCCGAAGGGAAAAGTTACTTAAATTGTGACCTGTCTGAGTGGATTGTATTTTCAGGCAAACGTAATAAAAAACAAGAAAGAGAGTTCCATTGATTTCTAAATCTTCATACTGGTGTTTCACAGGTCAGAAATTGACCTGTCCTATTTCCGCTAGCGATGGCACAGCTGAGCCTCTGGGCTGTCTGTCTACCCAAGCACTGACCCTGGAGGAGACCGCAGAGCCCTGACATTTCTCTGGATGGAATATGAATGGCAGGGTTCCAGGAAACTGCCCTGGATTACAATATCTGCACATGTGACGACTGACAATGAATCCTTCCTAACTAGCCTTGCACAAAAAGTGCAAGCAGCGTTTCCATGTATATGTCTTAATATATGCACATATATACTGTTGATATATACATATGTGTAAATATACATACACACACACATATGTATATATATATATATATATATATATACACACTAACACACATTTATACATTTGGCACGTGTGTGTGTGTTTATATGTGTGCATATTTATGTATGTATAAATATATCTACACTTTATAACAACAGAAAAGGCATCACACAAACAGAAGTGCCCAAGCCTCAAATCCAAGCCATTTTCTGTTTAAGCTTCTTCAAAACGTGCCTAGATTACTGCTATGTGCTCAGACGGCATCATGAAGAATCCAGCTGAGATGCTTTAAGGAGAAGTTCACCCAAACCATTAAAATTTTCCATCATGTACTCACACTCATCTCATTCCAAACCTGTGTGACTTCTATCTTCTGTGGAACACAAGAGAAGATACTTGAGAAATGTCTCAGTGGTTTTGTGTCCATACAATGGAAGTCAATGGGTGCCACTGTTGTTTGGTTACCAACATACTTCAAAATATCCTTTTCTGTGTTTCTCTGAAGCAAAAAGTCATACAGGTTTGAAAATATTTGATGGTAAGTAAATGATGGAGGAAGTAAACGATTTCTTTTTCATTACTTTCCAGCCTCAAATATGAAAACAGATTTTTTTTTAAAATAATTTCAAGCCTTTAGGTTTTTAAGATTATAAGTAACCTTCAGTTCAGTCATGTATCAAACTTTAGGACACGGTTATACATTTTCTAAATCAAATTAAATTCTAGGAGATGATTAGAAGTGGGATAGTCTGTCTGAATTGACTCTGTGCTTTACTGGCACCTGATATTGTGGGAGATGTTGCCAGATCTGTGAAATACCCTCTTCACCCCTTATGTTCCACAGTTAGTCCTCACAATGATATGTGTGACCGTGTGCTACATTTGAATAAACGCTCCCGCGTCCTGTGACGCGGGCGCCAGTCAGTCAGACAGATGAGAGGGGCTCCGCTCAGGCGCTGAGTGTACCTGGCAGGCTGGCATTGTGGGACACCTCCACGTCTCGGGTGATTGACTGAGGAACTACATTGACATTTTGAAAGGAGCTTGACAGATGAGAGGCCCAGACAGTGTTCACCTACCATCCAAAAATAAATTGGCCTCCCTATCAGCGCTAACCTTTAAAGTGTGTGTTTATCTGTGTGTGCGTTTCCATGACAAAATCCAACGGAAACCATCCGAGGCCTGTCGAGGTGTTAAACAACAGAATCCTAATAGGCGCCCGTTGGTCTCCAAAACTCGATGACGTCACCGTGGCCCTCCGCGCGCTGTTTCAGGTAGACTGCGTACGGTTTACCCGCCGTTTAGTGTGAAGTGAAGTTCTAAAGCGCGAGTGAACGGAGCATTGTTCATCACAGCAGAGAAGGCAGGCAACAGCTCAATCTCTCTGACTGCCCTCATCGCTCCGCCGCGTGTCATCGGGCACCGGGTGATGTCAGAGTAGCTGTCATTTGTTTTGGCCCGTCATAATCATTTCCTGACTTCATGTTTCTTTTCCACTGTGTCACTCTCGCTCGCCGCGATCATTAGTCACACAGCCAATCATGCGATATCCTCCAGCCATCAATCAAGGCGGTCCCACCCTCTCCATATCGGCCCGCTTGTGTGACAGGCGCTCTAATGCATCACGCGAGGGTCTCTGGGAGCAAAAACAACAGTGAAAACTGAGATGAGGTGCATACGTGTAATTGTGTGTGGGTGCGTGTTTAAACGTGCGCAGGTTGGGACGCGTGTGGCACAGCAGGTGAGTCTGAATGTTAATGAATACTTTGACAGTTTTAGCTCGTGTCGCGAGCGCGCGTGTGTATGGCAGCACACACGAGTCATTCACGGCACCAAATGTTATTCATTCATTTCCCTCAATAAATAATGGTGTCAGGACTACTGATATCTTGACGTTCTTGAATGGAAATGAGGAGGACGGTGTGAAAAAGTTCGGCGTCCGTTCCCAAATTTTTATGCATTTGTTTTCCAGCATTACTGATGTTTTCGTTTTAATTTACATGGGAAGTTATTCCAAAACCGAATGGTTCTTTTTCTTTTGGTGGCGGATAAAATGCCCGAGTAAAATTCAGTTCCTCGCCGATTCCATTGGGAGTTTGAGCTTGTGTAGATTAAAAAGGAGACGGGATAAGGGATGAATCATTTACAGAGGAAAGGTACATGCTTTCCACACGCTGACAGCTGCACTTTGAAGTCCGTCTCTCTGTAGAGGGCTCTGTGTGTTTTGTGGGGGTTGTTCTTCAGTTGCTTGTTTGGAGAAAAGGGCCACGGGCCTCAAACGTATGAGGAACGCAGAAGTTCAGTCATGGCAAATTCGCATTGGATGTAAAGTTCCACAATATTGTCCCTTTAGATGTCCTGCATATGTTTGGGGGATAAAATAAAAGACAAAAACACATTTCCATGAGAACATAATGGCGCAAACGCATGAGAAGAATTTCACACTCGTATACCTGCAAAGGCAGAAGTGAACAAACGTGTCAACGCGCAAATTTTGCTCCACCGGGGGGTCGTTCTAAAGTATTTTAGACTTCAGAGCCTGGAAATTTGCTGGGAAACAAAACTGTCTATGGCAACATTAAAATAAGACCTTCCCACTGTTCTGGGAACAGGTTAAGTACTGGATAACGTACAGCCAGCCAATCATTACCTCAAAATGAACCCCGGTAGGGTGATAGGGAAAAGATGCGATCAGCCTCGCATCTTTTTTTTTCCGCAGTAATGACCAACCGACTGCACATTATCCTGTTTATTACTCAACGACTCGCCAAATAAATAAATAAATGGACATTAAATATTGATTGGAGTTTGAAATTATTTTATTATGTGGGAACCGAGCGAGCGTGGGGTGATACGAAAGACACAGCACCAGCACAGCGTAGGAGACTGGTTGCCAGAGGCAACGGTCAAATATACAGCAGTCATTATACAAAAATATTTGACATGGCAGAACGCTGCAATCGACCAATCAGAATCAAGTTTTCCAGAGAGCTGCGTAATAATATGCTAAATATAGAGAACAGGGAACAGATGAAGCACTAAAAAGAGAGGAGACAGAAGACCCAGGTGGCAAGAACAGGAGATGAGTGTGAGGAAGTGTATTAGCACCTGGAACATGTGAGAAGTATCAAAGATGCACATGCTCCTGTGACCACATAAACCTATTAGTTCTGACCAAAGCCTGGATGATGATCTCAGTGGCATCAGTGTGGAGAACCGGTTGGTTCCTTCATTTGTGTTTCAGAGCTGTAACGCAGACCTGTATTAAAATGAGTGAGCGACAGAATCACGGCTTTTAAAAAGAGATTCTGTTTTTGTTGCAGAAAGGTGACCCTGTCTGACCCCTGTGTCATCCAACCTAAAGTCTCATAATATAATTATGGGATTAGATCAAAATTTGAATTTTTAATCATTAATTTCACTATGATCTTTGACATGGTTCTACTCAGAGTAACACATTTCTAAGAAATATGTTTTTTTTATGTTTGCTCTGTCACTGATGTCTACATCTGGGTCATTTTTTTCAATTTAATTGTATTTATATATTATTACAATGTTACATTGCTTCAAAGCAGCTTTACATAGAGAAACAAAGAATAATAATAAAAACACAGAACAAATGACATGTTAATGGTATTATTTCAAATAATATGTGTGGGATGTATAAGACTAGTTAGGTATACTAGGTTTTATAGTAGGTTATAGGTATAGTAACCTATAGTAGGTATAGTAGGTTTATGAATAAAGGGTTGACTGAACCGGTAAAACCACAAAATTATTGAGCAAGATATGTGTTCTAGATTACATAGGGATGGCATATAATA
>JAZGTI010009597.1:0-18008 GCA_036877585.1 Botia kubotai | reverse complement strand
CACACACACACACACACACACACAAACACACAAACACACACACACAAACACACACAAACACACACACACACACACACACAAACATTGGCTGGACAAACTCTCCTCACAACCATCTACATCTTTACTAGATATATGACATTCAAAAACACATTTTTTAAATGTGTGAAATGATTTAATGAGAAATAAATGTGACCCAGAGTTCATCAAAAATTGGGAGATGAGAAAAGATTCACTTCATGAGCTGCTGGTTCCCTCACAACCATCTCATCGCTGTCACTGCTCAACACACCTGAAACACACAAACCAAACACATGTGCGCACACACACACACACAGAGACAGACAGAGTGTCACACACACAAATGAACCTCCATACACATGATGAAAAATGTTTTGACAGACAGGTTCATTTTTCTTGGTAATTACTCATATCACACATTGCATGTTTTATACACATTGCAGTAACATCTCCTTGTTTAAACACAGAGCTACATAATAGCAAGACAGAGTGTCTGCAGCTGAAGCCTCAGGACCAATGTTTACCATCTGAGAATCTCAATCTGTCTCCCTTGTTCCACAGATAATAACTACTTTATTACTGCAAATCAGACTTTTTTATACACACCTGATTACCTACGAACAAAATACAGCGAAACTATACACTATATATAGTATAATACTCTGTGTACCTTCTATCTGCCAATAGTTTTTAAACCATGAACTTCATCATGTTATTCTGTTATATGAAAAAATCATTTTAATGAGAAAAATTTACGAAAGGGAACAGTACAGTGCAAGAGACAAAGTAGAGAAAAGTAACAGTCAATGACAGACCAACCTGAAGATGTAAGATGCTGGTGGACCTTCTCTTGAGACAGTGACTTCTGGAAAGATCTGCTGGCTGAAGTCCATGAGCAAGACTCCTTGAGATCCCCTGCTCTTCTGTTGAGTGCTGACAGGAACTCATGGTTGGGGGTGGAGGCGCTGGACCGCCCTGCTGACCCCCATTTATCACTGATAAATGGTGATTGGTCACATCTGATCAGGACCTCAGAAGACAGTGTTGAGACTGATAACCTGGGTTTGTGTAAAGCTGACGTGGTGATGTTCTCTTGTTTAGCAGCTGGTCCTGCTTCAGTCGATTCCTCCTCTTCAGAATCAAAGGAAACTCCAAGGTCAAAGTTCACAGAGAAGAGGTCCTGAGAACAGCTGTAGACCTCAAAACTTTGATCAGGTCTAGGTGAGGTAAGACCTTCGGAAGATTGTATGCTGTTCAACTGAAGTGCAGTAACATCAGTCAAGTTCTGCTTCATGCACTCCTGTGTTTGTTCTGGGTTTCCTGTGTTTCCATAAGGTCCAGTGGTCTTGTCTGGTGTCTGAATATCAGGTATGGTCACTTGTAGAAAAGCTTCATCCTCTTCAAACAGGTCCACACTCTCATCCAAGCCCATGGGGTTTTGTTGCTCTACAGGCATGGCAGTTTCTACATTTGCCTCAGCATCCTCCTGACCACCATCAAACATCTCATCTCCACTAGGTGAAAGTGTGTTTCCTCGTAATTGGGAAGACTTTTCTGAAGAAAGATTCAGAGAAAACTTCACTGAGAACACATCACACTCTCCTGTAGAATGGGAACACAACCTTTTTGGATGGGTTTTATTAGGTTCAGTGCTGATGTCTGGGAAACTAAAATCAAAGCCCTGTGGTGGAGACTTGGACAGGAGATCTTCAACATTGGCGAGAATCATTTGAAATGTTTGAGCAGCTAAACCATGAGACTGCACATGAGGCCTGATGTTCCACTGAGGCTGATAGAACACTGAACTGAGATCTGAGCTCTCATGCACTGGCTGAAGGTCACACAACAACACAGCGTTTGATTTAACAACTTGACCACACAGGTCTTTTAAAATACCATCTGCTGTCTCAGTCTTTGGATGGTCATTCACATAAGTGTTATTGACACACTCTGAACCCATGCCAGAAGGGTTCTCCAAGTGTTCTTGACTAAACTCATCTTGACTGTTATAGACAGTCACTGTAAAATCACAGTTCCTGTACGAGGAAGTTTTGCCCTGGTTGAACATCACAGACTTTCTGCTTCTCTCTTCATGGTTTTGATGTAGGCTGGTTTTGGAGGAGCAGGTCCTGATGTTCTCAACAGTCATGGTGCATTTTGGCCTCATCTGTTTCATGATTTTATCAGTGTTTGGTTTTGTTGTTCCACCATCTTCACTACAGCACAGAAGTTCCTCTGTCTGTAGATTCAGAATGACCTGAGACTCATTATCACAGTCAGCCTGTCAGGAGAGAAGCTCTAGATCATTAACAGAACAAATGTTATAAGTGACAGAAGAGAATTAGATTAAAACTGACAGATGAAGGGCTAAATACAGTGTCTGAGAGAAAAGATATACACAGACAGACAGACAGACAGACAGACATGCATGCATACATACATACAGACAGGTAACAGATGAAATAAAGGTAAAGCTCATGTACAATAGCATTTACATTTATTCTTTTGCAAGACGCTTTTATCCAAAGCGACTTACATTGCATTATACTATGCATTGACTCTGAGCATGTGCAATCCTTGGGATTGAACCCATGACCTCGGCGTTGTTATTGTCATGGTCTAACCACTGAGCTTCAGGAAAGCTCAGTGGTTAGGAAAGCTCAATAACATATAAAGCAGCAATCAAAAGATTTGTTTTAGTCTCTAGAAGTAACCTGCTAGTTTTGTATGGAGCAGGTACAACTGTTGTAAACTGTACATACAGTTTCATACAGTAAGACAGATGAATCAATTGCACTAAACCCATCTGAAGATTCATGTAATGTCCTACGCAGGGATGCAAACAGGTAAGGGTTAAATGGTGGGGGTGGTGGTGTGTCCCCCTCGGTCTGTTCAAGACCGAATACATTCGGCCAAATGTAGTCCTATGCACAGGCTATTTAGGACAACAATAGTTGATTAGATGGCAATGCTAAGGTAAACTGCAAACTGGTTGCCCTCTCCCTCTTCACCATTTCCACATCTCAGACCTCAAATACATCACAGGATACTGTCACAGGAGCTGTAATTCACACATATGATGGTTTATTGGCTTTAAATGGCACATTGTCGTGGGAACACACAATTAATTTTTCATGGCGGCTCTTCACTGCTGCCGATGAAATCAATCTTCATGTGAAAAGTGCCACAGAAGAGCGTCTGTGCACATGTAGGTCACGCTCAGAATAACCTACTTCCTGCTTCACTGCTTATATAACTGTTCTGAGTGGAGTTGCATAACAGACCATCAGCCTGCTTTATGTACAGAAAGAAGCGAGCAGCACCGACACTCTGTTCCCCTTTATCAATCTAGAGCATCTCTGACAGCACATGAAATCAGAGAGCTTCAGATGAAGCACACATCTGAGGGCATTATACACTCACATCAGCTCAGGGTTTGACCTTCACTGTATAGATTCATCAGTCTGGCAATGAAAATTATTTAGTAATTGATTATTTATTCTTTAATATTAATTACAATAATGCAAAAGTTAATGAATTAGACCATTTCTTGGCTTAATAAGGACAGCAAAATATAAATTAAACTGCAATTGTGGGTTGGGTAATGTAATTAATGTGCATGAGGCAATGAATCATGCATTCAGTACATCACTCAAAAATCACACCAATCACAATCCTGTATTTCAGAGAGTCTCATAAAAAGATAAAGATCACAACAGATTCTGAAGATCAAATCAAGTTACAACCTAAGCATCAGCCAATGAAAGCCCACAGAAGTGTGTGTGTGTAGAAGTAGCAATGGAACAGCAGTAATCTAATTATTGACCTTATTCTGAATAAGACAGTATTCTGTTTAAGGTGTTTACATAAGTTGCTTCCATGCTCCCATTCCTCATGTTACAGAACACCTGTCATTACGTCCCCATACCACACATCCAACATTCCCTCCAGCAATTTCACCTTATCAACAGTTTCGGGTGTTTCATTTTTAATTTTATGAACGCTTCAGGTACAGTTCATTATTTATCATGCTATATGTGCAAATAGACAATGGCGGATACAAATAATCAAGCAACAGGTCTATTCCATACTTTCATTCAGCAACATTTAATTTTTGTTTGCCATCAAATGGCCGACCACTGCCATGTGTCTGTGTGCAGTGAAAACTCCCACACAACTTTATTAGTTTGATTAAGTCGAGTACATGGCTATGATGCACTTTGATAATGTTACTAAAATAGAAATATTTGATTTGTGCTTACTTCCAGTATGGCTTTAGTTAGATTAAGGTAATCAGAAATCACTGTTTACATGGTACTCTGATTACATGGTACCATGTAAACATATTCAGTGAGAGCTCACCTGCTCCTCCAGTCTCATCCTGTCAATCTGCTCCATGATGGAAGTGAAGTGGAGGCATCGCTCTGAATGTCCCACACTGTGTGTGGGCAGGGGCATGTTCTGCCAATGTCTCCATTCCCACAGAGACAGTTCCCTGACACGGCCTGATTCACACGGCTCCTGCACACAAAGACGCACACATCAGTACTGGATCTCTGGTGCAGACATTAAAACATTCCTATTGACCAACCAATCAGAGAAGAGTTTTTGAGTCATGTGTTTGAAATAATCACAATTACAAACAATTGTTATATTGTTATATATACATCCTTCATTAGTTAGAACCAGCTGACTACAACAGTTCTGTCTAACGGTGAGTTTACCTGTGCTGGCTGCTTGGCACTGAACGTCAGTAGAGTTGTTTGTCTAAACACAGGCTGAAGTTCATCCTCTCCCAGTCTCATGGTGGACATCCACACAACCTCCTCAGCTGCGGTGAGAAACCCATCTTCCTTCACACACTTCTGATCACTCCCTACCGAACACAGGATGCTGTTATCACCTCATACACACACACACAGTTATGATGCTGGCTCTAAACATATCTGCACTGAAACCCAACACAGATTCTGCTCACACCCTTGTCTGATGTCATTGGCCCTCATACCGTTGGCCTGCAAGTTGAGCGATGAGTGACGCCCCTTCAGGGAACTGCGGCCAAAATGTCTGTGTTCAAACTGAGCACAGCTAATGTGCATCTTGTGCATTGTGGGGGTGAAGCCCGCGGGCAGCATACGTGGACTGTTAGAAAACATCTGGAAGCTGTGCTTTTTTCCCATGATGCTCTTGTTTATGCTGCGCCGGTTGCTCTGACTCTGATTATACGTCTGATTGAGAGAGAGAGAGAGAGAGAGAGAGAGAGATTTAATCAAACACACAAACAGCTGCAAAGTTTTAGAGGAGCAAAACGTTTGGCTGTGTTTGTGTAGCTTCAATGGAAAGAAAACGCCTCTCACTCGTTCCTCTCGCCCCTCAGCCAGTATGATCACAATTCTTCCATGACGCTGTCGTCCCGTGCGGCCCATCCTCTGGACCAGGCGGATCGGACTCTTTTGAGCATCATAACACACAATGAGATCAACTTCACCAATGTCCAGACCCTCCTCACCAACACATGTGGACACTAGAGTATTAAATCCACCCTCACGAAACTGACGAACAACCTAAACACACAGACACATACACACAGACAGACATCATTTCAGAGTGAAAACTCTGGATGGTTTTAGCCCACTTCTAAAAACATTTTCATAGGTCATTTTAAAACAAAAATGATTGTTTCTTAAAGCTACTGTAAGCACATGAAGACACGCTTGCTTACCTCCAGCTGTTCTTTTTGTGTGAATCCTCGAACCCCTTTCCCAGCAGATGCCTGACCCATGAAGGTCATGACCCTGACCAGTGGCTGATGTCGCCACAACATCTCTGCAATTTCCTGCACACTCTCACGAAAGGATGAGAAGATCATAACGCGCGTGTTCACTTTATTTGATGAATTGGTATGCGCTCCACTGCCTGGACCAATCAGAAGAAAGTACAGACAGTTTATAATCAGACACTAAAACAGACACATGCCATCCATGTCTGATCACTCATTAGGGTTTACTGCTGAGTAACATCATGCTCAAACTGTGACAGCGCTAAACTGATTAGTTAGCATTTGTAAAGTTTACCTGAGCCCTCGGCCCATGATTTAAAGTGCTGTAGCACAACCTCATCCAGTTTCTGCAGCTTGGGGTGACTGTAGACATACAGCTCTGTAGAACCTACAAATAAAGAACAAAAATACAATCATGATGGTCAAAACTGACAGAGAAAGCTGATGATCTAGGTAACTGCAGTACTCACCTCTGCTGGATGTGCTAAACATGGCCTCCATGTCCCTGTAGAGATCCATGAAGATGGGGTTCCTCTGAAGTTCATTTCTCATGCGAGATGACTCTGAAAACACAAGAAACCCTTGTGAGTCCATCTGAAGACCAGATAAGCTTCAGCTTCAATCAACATGAGTGTGATGAATATTTGTATATGTAGAGTTGGTGTGTTGGGAAGAGAACACACACAAGAGAAGAGAACATCATACATGTAAAGCTGCTTTGAAACAATGACATTTTGTAAAAAGCGCTATATAAATAAAGTTGACTTGACTTGACATAACGATGAAGTTGTGTACCTTGAACGTACAGTAAGTCACTTTGGATAAAAACAACTGCCTAATGTAAAAATGTAAATGTGTGGGGGTGAGCACCTTTATGCCCACAGATGATGTTCTGAATGAACAGGAAGAGAGATCGCAGACCCATCTGCTGGAGAAGTTCATAACCGTGATACAGGCTGATGCACAGAGCAAAATCCCCCTCAAGTGCCCCGTGCTGGCCCCCCTGAAACAGAGAACATCCACACCTACAGCTGACTCAGAGTGTGTGTGTGTGTGTGTGTGTGTGTGTGTGTGTGTGTGTGTGAGAAGCTCAGCTCTGCTCCTCTGTGGTCTCTGCTGTACCAGGACATGGGGCGGTGGGTTGCGTCTGAACTGTTCCCGGGCCAGAATGATCTGGTACTTGGTAAGTGAGCGGAGGTCATGATGGTTCAGGAGCCTCATCTGTGTCAGACGAGATGTAAACATCTCTAAAAGCTGTGAGGAAAATAGGCCAGACAGAGAGAGACGTTTGAAAAGCATTTTAACAGCACACAGGCATCTTTTCAGCTTTAGCTGACGGCAGAAAATTCATCTGTTCATCCTCACTGCAGGAGAAAACACACACAGTCTTTCATTACTGTCAGCTGTTCTAGAAACAATATACAAAAACATCAATTTGGTACAGTAACTAAACCCTTCTGGGTCAGAACTAACATTTGTCTGGTGAGGATTCATATCTGCATGGAAACAGTAATAATAAAGATTTGTTTATGGTTAATCAACAGCAAAAAACAGCATGACCAATTGCCTCAAGAAAAATGATCTTAATGATGAACTATTTTGACAAAAAGAGATGAAAACCCTCAGAATGACATCTGATGAAATAAAACAGTTTAAAAACAGAATTTATGTGTGAACAGAGCTAATAAACAAACAAATGTTACTGATGGAGTACTAACATACAACCGCCAATATTTTGTTTTGCAGTAGAAGTGTGTAATACTGTGATCCAGATTTGTTTGAGGTGGGCCAGCAGAAAGAGACAGTGACATCAAACAATTAAACATGTTAATGAAATGTCCTGAAACACACACACACACAGTTCATTTCTGAATTTTCTTCACACAATATTACACAAGAAACTTATTCTGTGCTCTACACATGCAGATCTATAATTCAGACACACGTCTAACATTCTGCATCTATGCTTAGCAAAAGAGGAAATAAATCACCAATGATTTAATGACAGTACACAGTCTGGGCTTCCTGGCCTGGATATTTATTACAATATTGAAGGTCTGAAAACGAGCATGTCTCTCTCTCTTTAAGTATCTCTCTCAACTGCTCTGCAGTGACGTGCATTTGAGTTTATGGAGGGGCGGGGCTGTCACGTGATCAGCACTCAGCCCATATATAAACAAACTAGACACTCCTGCGAAACACGCAAGAGGTCGACACGCGATTAACCCGAAGACAAATAACTCGCGTCGAATAATTCTGCCCCGATTGTGCTTCGGTACACGGACAAGTCCGTAAAAATTGTATAATTCCCGCGAATGTGTGTGAAGACTGTGCTCATAAACACGAAATCAGAGCTGAAGAGTCGAGTTTAACCGGGTGAAGTATCGATGGATCGCAGTGAGTGTCGAATGAGCGGAGGCGGTGAAGAGGGGGGAATGATCACACTGGAGGATCTGGAGTCCATGTCGGAGGAGCATCTGTCGGACAGCGCTGAGGAGGAGGAGGAGCAGCAGGAGGAGCAGCAGAACCGACTCCTGCACTACTGGAGAGACGTGGCGCGAGGACACCAGGTGGAGGTGCCCACAGGTAACAACACCAGAACACATTAATAACAACAGTCAGCAACGTATAAACATAAACTGATTAATAACGATCATGTTGATCAGATAACACAATAATGTTGTTGATGACGATGTTTTTACACGCGCGCGCGTTTACATACGCGGAAACCACCGTGACCCACTTTACACACACAGAACAGAACTCACTGGACAAAAGCTGCTAAGCGTGAGCTATAACAAACAGTTAAACTCGGACAACAACACATTTGGTTTCATATCCATTTATATCTGTTGAATAATCTGACACTGGATTCATGCAGAAATGTAATCCAGTGTGATAACTCACATTGACTGCACGTCAACACAGCTGCAGATCTGGGTTATGCAGAACACTTCACGTACTTAGTAGTAACTAACATTTTCATTTTGCACCACAGTACCACATAAACAGTAATACATGTGTATAAAATGTCTATTCTAAACTGTTTATAATCATGTTTGTTTTAGCATACTGTTGTGTAAACCACACTAAACGAGAAGTACTGCACTAACATTTAAATAATTTAGAGAATATTTAGGTTTGATCAGGTCTCACACACTGTAATAGCTTTAGCTGTTTACTCCAGTAAAATATCTGATCTGACAGCTGTATTGTAAGCACTGAAATCATACACAATTCTGTCACCTTAGCAGAGGCAGTGATTTTCCACGATTCCTGAATTCTTCTCTCTGACTGCAACTACCTGATGTTTATTACTGTACGAACAGCTGCCTGACAATCTTCAGTGTTCAGAGAATCAGATCTCATGATTAGATGTTTTGTTCATTATCTAAAGTAAAATCAGCTGACCTGCGTTTGTGCTGGGAGCCACCTTGAGCTTAAAGTGAGATCTCTGAAAGATTATCTGTTCCAGACCATGACTGTCTGAGCCTGTAATCCACTGCAGCACAGTATTGTACAGTAAAGCGCTTTACTCTTTCACATCATTACGCTGCTCCAGTCAATCAACACAGAACCAGTGAGTGTAAAACTATATACACTAACTGTGTGTACTACCCACAGGTTTAACTACACCAGTGCTGAAACCTGCCTGTTCATATTAACACATTAACATATTGTGACAAATATTTAAACCAGATGAAGCAAGCAGGTGCGATACAATCTCTGATCACATCAACACTGGTTACAGTACAGAGAGGTGAAGATCCTCACCACACACACACAACACTGAGTCCATCTGAAAACATTCGCTCATAACGTAGCCTGTAAATGCGTGTATAGAGTGTGTGTTGCGTTCAGAGCTGCACGTTTCCTGCAGCTGTGCTCATCTGGATCTTTGTAATCGCTTCACAGACATGGCTGAACCTATCCAGCAGATTACCACCAATAATGACGGCGCACACACCAGAGAGAGAGTGCCATACACACTCATCACACGCAAGAAGGTACGCCAGTCAAACCTTGAGTCAACCTTACACTGACCATACACTCAAACACCATCAGAATCAGAGTTTGACTGGGCCTTGAAATCATTCTATTTCACCCATGTCATTGGCAGACCATCAGGGTGAGAAATGAACCTGAGGCAGAAATGCCACTAAAATGTTTTAAAGATGTCCCTGATAAGACGAAAATGGCTCTTGCTTATTTAGTTCTATAGGTGTGATTTAACATCTGTCAAATATCTATAGGGGACTTCCATTTAGAAAAACAATATTTTACAAATAATTTTATATTTGATGTTAATTTATAATTAACCACCAGAATCGTTGCAGTTCACAGATTCCATTGAACAGTTTGATATAAATCATGAAAGGAATATAAACATAAACTGTCTGTGTGTCTCTCTTTCTGTGTGTCTAGTGTGGTGAGGTGGTCTGGGAGAAGAGACACTATGAGAAGTCACATTGGGCCTGTATCACAGTGTATGAAGACACATATGAGCAGAGCATCTGCTATGGCTTCATGAAGATCATGAAGTTTATCTGTCAGCAGAACTCAGCAGGTCAGACACCTGATTACATTAAGTTAATGTTCTACACCTGTCTTCACCAGCACAGCCTAAAGCTCGTCCTGCTCTCTCTCCCTCCATCTCTGTCTGTCATTTCTTTCTCTTATGTATCAGGCAGTTATCTTGGGATGACCATTCCCATTGTGACAGTGGTCCGTACAGATGAGATGCACAGCACTCTGTCCCGGGCTGTCACTGTAGCATATTACCTGCCCACCCCACACCAGATGGACCCGCCACGACCCCACGACCCCGAGATCATCATTGAGCAGTGGCCGGCAGCCATCATCTACAGCAGGTGTGCTTCTGACAACACATACAGCTACATCTACATACAGCACAGTGTTACAGTAATGGAGACTATTGAAATACTGTTTATAGTTTAACTACCAGATCAGTGTGATAGAATCACTTACCAGCCGCATCAGTATTTCATTGTGTTTTGAGGATGTCTTAAACCCTTTGAGGATCGTTTATATGCGAAAGGACATTAGACATAATTCACAGTTTATACCTAACCAGCAAAAAAATCAGATCAGAAAAATGAAGAAACTGACAGTTTTCATACTGAATTCATACAATGTCTTTAAGCACACTTTCATCTTTACATTTCAGCTAGACCTTCACTGAATGTGTTATAGTAAACAGTCAAACTAACTGTTTGCTCTGAAGTCAGATTGTTCCTCACACACTGAGACACACACACTCTCTGTGACTTCAGGGCATTTACAGGTGCAACGAATGAGCTGTCAATCATCCATGAGATCAGGAGTTTGGCGGAGGCTCTGGACTCTCCAGGCATCTGCGTGAGTGACTCCTTCATTGTGGCTGGATACACAAACCCTGCGGCAGCCAATCGACAGAACGAGATCTGGTTCCTGGAGAGGCTGTGAGCTGCCCACAGTTCTGCACTACATTCTTTAAAACTCCTGTTACCTTCACACATTCTCTGTCTCTCTCTCTCTCTCAGAGAGAAACAGAGCTGCAGGTTTAACATCCATGCAAACCCCTCTGTCACACAGATCTAAGCTCTGAGGATGGAACCGCTTCATATTGTCTAGATGGACTCAGCTTTTCAGAACTGGAAAAACTTAAAACCTGTTTTAAGGACATTCAGCTTTACTAGTGCTGGAAGAGACAAACTTGAGCTGAAAGTAGTAAGTCTCACAGATTGTAAACTAAAGCAACATGACAGAATCACCTTCCAGAGTAAACTACTATGAAGAGGGTTGCAGTCGGACAGTTCTACAGTCCTGCACCTTCTGTAAACCATGATCGCAAACACCCATCTCTGTCTGTCTGTCTGTCATGGCAGTTAAGACATTCATGTAGTAAATCAACAGATCAATAGATCAAACGGAGAATTCACTNTATATATATATATATATATATATATATATATATACACATACATTTATTCTGTCATAGTACTGTTTTTGTTCATTATTTTTGTTTTAAATCTGCTGTATCCATTTAAATTAAACCAAACAAAAGAGTCAAGTTAAACTGAGATTCAACATCACTGTTCCCAACATTCATGCTAATGTTACTGGTCTGAATCCAGTAAATGAGCCGAGTCACATAGAGTTTATCCTGTTGTATTATTGATTGATATGGATTTATATGAATGTGTATTTAAAATGAGCTGTTGGCAGGATGATGTCTGTGATTGGCTGAGTAGTGTGTCCTAAACATTAGAAACTCTAAACTAGAGCCACTGTGAATTTTCTGACTGTTTTGTTCATATTTGTTTTCTGTGAGAAAATAAACTATTACAAAAACACAATCATCTCACCGCATCATTTTAATGTCACAGAATTAGTTAATACATCAAAAATCATAAAAAGGCATTTAGTAATTATAAACTACGTCATATGGACTCCATCTATGCTTTCATTGGCTAAGAACCGCCCAAGAGGCTGTTTGTCCACCATGTAAGGTAACCAATCACAATTGGCTTTGTTCACTATCATGTTTCCCAGCAGAACCTTAAAGAACACAACACACACATCACCTGGAAACCCTGTACAACTAAACCAATCAGATGACGAATTTGAAACTTTTGAAGAGCTTCCAGTAAAATGTGCCATATGCATCAGATGTTCAGCCAACGGTCCATGGGTGTGGTGTTTAAGGCTGTGACCACTGTACTGTAGACACGCCCCACCAGTGTGAGCAAACACTCGCTGTCACTCATGCATGACAACAAACTCACAGCACATCTGTTTCAGCCTCAATCACAGGTCAAACAACTCATCAGTACACCAACAAACCCTTTCAAATTAGTAGCATTACATCTTTAGGAGTTTGAGACATTTGGTATATACGTATATTATTTTTGTTCCCTGTTCATTAAATATTTAGTGTTCATTAGGCTTGAACAGATGGTGTGATGAATGATTTCTATCCAGAACTAACATGTCAAACATTCAAACTTCCTGATCCAAACAGCAGAACATACTGCAAAAAAGCAGACCAGACTTTCTCTTCAGAAGTAAGACTTGTGAAGCCTCTAGTGAATAAAAACAACTAATTCAGAAGCATATTACCCCATGATTTGTCATGCAACACAAATTTCATAAGGTCTTAGTTATCTCTGAATGCATATAACACCAAACATATTATCTATAACATAGCCGAAGAAACATTTATTCAGCCTGCAGGCCTTAGGTAACAGATTCTATCAGCTGACTTTCAGTCTGATTTCACAGGTCTCACCTGCAGGTATCTGATTTGATACCGAGACAGAGACTCTCCTAATGGCACGACAATCTTCTCCACGATGCGCTGGTGAACATGCATCTGCACATCTGGACTGTCTTCAGAACGCAGCTCAATGTGAGAAATCAACAGGTTAGAGATGACCTGCTGCACCGTCTGTGAGTGCACACACACACACACACACCTAAATATCATGACAATCTGTTTTTTAACCATCCTCGGTATACATTTATTAAAAACTGTCCAACATCTCCCAGATCAAAACTGAATCTTCTCACCCTGACGTCTCCTCCAGGTGTTGCACTGAGAGCCAGAACTCGAAACTGCTGTGTTTGGTTCCACAGCTCACGAACTACCTGAAGAACAAAAGAACCAATCAGAACCAGAGATGCCCTCATGCCTCAGTGTTTTAAAACTCAATAAAATCTTCAAGCTGACATCAATTTTACACTGACTCTTTCACAACATTCATCTTGATTTAACAGCCTGACATGTCGATTCCGTCCAGAATGTTTGAAAGATGTTACACACTGTCACTGTAAAGACGACCCACAAGATGTGGTGTAGTGGTAAAGCTCAGGGGGAGTAATTGGAGGTTAAACCCTGCAAGAAGTGACACATAAACTCAGAAGACAAGAGAACTTAGAGTTGATACGACACCTGACAGAAGGCGTGGTTTCCTGTGGCCTTGTGGGCTTCATCTATCACCACACACTTGACGCATGTGGCAGGGCAGGTGTTACGCAACAGATCGTTCACCATCACCTGTGGAGTTAAAAAGAACACACGCTTGGATCGCCAGAGATCTCGACGCTGCTGCGCCGCCGTCATTCCTACAGAGAACAAAAAACAAACAAATCTGAACACAATGAACAGACCATCTACAGCTGTACAGCATTACACCTTTTACTTTGCTGTCACACTACCATGACCCTTTCAGTTATTTGTGATTGTACAAGTTTTTAAAACCATTGTACAGAGGCTGCACTAGCTGGAGCATAAAGTATTTTGGAGCTCAGCGTAACTAGAAAATAAATTAATACAGATACCTCCATGATTTTTTAGTCTTTAAAGAGATTTTTTTAAAAGGTTTCTTCTGATTTCTATTTATTTCCTATGACTGTAAAAGCTAGTCAGTTTCTTTTTTCTTTTGTGACTTGTGACTAATGACTTTCTTTTTCCTGGAAATCACTAATGCCAAATTGGGAATTGATTGGGAAACTGACAGTTACCTGTGAGCTCAGCCATGTGCTGCTGTGGTATTCCCATCACTTTGTAACACGCCTCTATCTGCTGGGACACCAGAGGTTTGGTAGGAGCCATAAACACGATTTTCCCTGCAGGAAACCAGCGGTAGAAGTTGTACATGAGCACTGAGGCAATGAAGGTTTTGCCCAGGCCAGTGGGCAGACACACCAGTGTGTTCTGGAACAGAGCGGCCTCTGAGATCTGGAGCTGGTACTCTCTGATGGGGTAGTTGGTGGGGTAAATCCAGATCTGTCCTGCGGAAGGAACAAAGCCCTGAGGCAGTGTGGGCTGTTCAGAACAAGATGTAACGTCAGAGGCCTGCAGGGACCTTTCTGCCTCATAGACAGCAACCAGCATCAGGTCGTCATCATCATCATCACCATCACCATCACCATGACCATGACAAGGCTGATGGACGGTCTCACCCCACAGGCCGCTGCTGTCTCTCTGCTCTGATCTGTCTGTCCGTCTCAAACTCTCACTCTTCTTCTTTGAGGTTTTTCTTGCAGGTTTTGAGGGGATTTTCCTCTGATTTGTATGAGACACACCGCAGCCCCATGACTCGAACAAAGTTCTCTGATTGGCGCTCATTTTAGCGTGACATCTTCGTTAGTGAAAATAAGTTCATAAACGCGAACAACGTCTGTCAAACTGACTCAAATCAAACGTACTAAAGAAGCGTATAAACCAAACTTATTCAAACTGTGTGATTTATACAGTCATTCGTTTAAATAATGAACATACGACAGCTTCATACGATTGTAAACAGGAGAACAACGACCGGATGCACGTAATCAAAAGTGCCGCGCGCAACGACGTCACTGAGCATCACAGTGCGTACACATTGCGTTCGTTAGATAAAAATGCGCAGACGTTACGCAGAATACATTTAGCTTGTTCACACAGGTATTATTGCTATATAATAATTTTAATACCACAAGCTATATATATATATATATATTCTATATAAAGAAGAGGCCGTTATATTTGTGTGGATGTCAATGGAGGAACTTTACTACGCTGCATAAACTGCTTTTGTGAGGAAATAACAACGTATCATTTAATCGGCAGGCTGCCCTCTAATTTTCAACATATTTTAATATTAAACAATACCTTTTTGGGGACTGTATGTACGTTTAACTTTGATTAAGATGATATTTTATAAGAGAAGGCAGAGTAGGGAATGTTGCGACAGGTAGTACTCATTTACGGCATCACTATCAGCAAAGGTGTAAAAATGTTTATTAATAAATAAGGTGTAATATGTGATTTTGTAAATTGTCTAAAGTTAATATCGACGTTATCTTTGTTTGGCTTTCAGATTTCACCGATTAAAATAAAACTTAAATTGCAACGACTACTGTGTATGCCTAATGATGATCCTATAACGTGTTTTAATAAATGGAGGTAAAAAATATTATAAAGACTTACCAAATGTAAAGAAATCAATTATTTCGTTGGCGATCTTGCTAAGATGGCGGCGCCCATTTTAGAGTTTACAGAATTAAGACACTTTATTATATAGATTTAGATATTTATTGTTAAACTTTATAAAGCATTTGAACTGTCTGACACCTACAGCAGAACTCTGTGAACCTTGTGTTATTATTATTTCAGAGCATATTTATCCAAAATAAAACTAGGATGGATCCTATTCAGAACAGGCCATAATTGCGTATTAAGTCATTATGGTCATGACAAAATATTCCCACAAGGTACAATATACTGAAACAACAGAGTTTACATACAGCTAATACTGTGCTAATATACAGTGCAAAAGTATTTTGTAAATCTTGCACACAGTTTGATATCGCATCTCTTAGAAATGTTACACAGCATGTATAACACAACAAGTGTTTGTGCATATCAAATGTTACTCTAGTCACCATGACAACAGTTATTATGAGTCTTACAATGACCATGAAAGTGTCAATCTGCTCAACAACACTTCACAGACAGAAATATTTGGTCTGAAGGGTTTCCTTCCTCTAATAATAGTGTTTTAAGTCACAAACATTTTTATTTAGAGTTTCTCTCTTAGAAAAAAATTGACAAAATCCAGGCACTGAGCAAATGCAGGAACAAGTTTATGCACGTTATAATTTTATTCAAGTAGAATCCCTGCATGTCACGGAGAGGAAAAGGTCCTCAGGAGCTCATTGAAGTGGCATTGAATGTTTGCGCTCTGTGCTGCAGCACATTCCACCAGCGTCTGGCCCATCAAAGTCAAAGTCAACTTTATTGTCAATTTTGCCACATATACAGGACATACAGAGAATTGAAATTGCGTTACTCTCAGACCCGTGGATGTGCAGAGCTTTACCCAGTTTAGCTGTAGTCGTTCTGATGCTGCAGCTGCATCTATGAGCTGCACCGCTGGAACTAGAGCAGCTCAGCAGGTGCCAGAAGAGGAAGAACCTTCTCCACCAGCTGAGGTTTGTGTGGGTACAGCTCCATCACCAGGTCTGAAAGGCAGCCAATCACAGTATGAGATTCTGACATGATTCTGGGAGACTTCTGCTTCTGTTTACTATCCTCAGAATTAAACTGAACTCTTGGACTCACCCGCAACTTTCTCGATAAGATCCAGCTTTGCTTTTCCGCTCACATACTGAGCCTTCGAGCACAAGGGCTGCAGGAGAAGACTGTTGTCTGGAAATCCAAAGTGTTAATACAGTTAATACAATAAACTTATCACACTTTACACTTAGGTTTTATCCAAAGTTTTTACATGCAGTAAAGATGAGACAGTATTCAAACACAAAACATCTGTGAAACAAGGTAGTCAACAAGAAAACGTTTTTTTTAATCCACTGGGTGGTAAAGGTGGGTGTGTCATATCAGAACAAGTTAGAGCTGAAGATGAGTTTGTAGTGCATTGTAAGGGATTTACTGAAACACCTGCAGTACCTTCTTCAGCTTCATCCTCCAGATCATCACTGTGTTCTCCAGCATTTCTTTTTCAAATCTACCAACATTTACTATTGTTGATGTAATCTTTAAATCAAATTACTGAATTACCAATAGCACACACAGTCAAAAAGAGGTGGAGCGTGTTACTTTATTTTGACCCTGAAGATTTTAAAGATTTAAACAGCAAATATATTTTCTGTTGGAATAACATGAACTGATGAATTTTGCAAAATACAAACCGAAAAGTAAACAGGATTTCAAAGTTTTTGTTATTAAGGTCACACAATGTTTAACTGACCGATGTTATGGATAAGAACAGCATGAACAGCAGCCAGTGCTGCTGTGTTTTTGGAGTTCAGGTGGTTGTCCACTATAGCAGGAATGAGAATATTGAGCACTTGTGTGAGGTTGTCTTTCAGCACATTGAAGATCTTCTGTAGGGCCTCCAGCGCTCGCAGGTTCACTTTACAGTAGGAATCCTAAAGACGAGCTTTCAGAGTGTCAAATACCTGGAGAAGATCAACCACCATCATCATAACCATCATCACCATCGTCAGTACTCAGAACATGAATCTGAGAGTATATTACAGATGTATTTCAGTGATAGTGCAGTATGGTGTTTGATGATTGGCTGTGTGTGTGTTAATGAATCTGAGAGTAAATTACAGATGTATTTCAGTGATAGTGCAGTATGGTGTTTGATGATTGGCTGTGTGTGTGTTAATGAATCTGAGAGTATATTACAGATGTATTTCA
>JAZGTI010009596.1:0-18642 GCA_036877585.1 Botia kubotai | reverse complement strand
AACGTTCCCTACTGTGTTTATTACACCGCTCCTTACCATCCAGAATGGGAAAGCCTGCAGTCGCAGGAGAAATCGGCCAAAGCAGACGTGTTTGTTGGGTGCGTCTGACGAGACGGACCGCTGCCTTAGCCTCAGTGTGAACTCTGTGTTTCGCTGAGCCGTGATGTCAGAACGCTCTTACCGTCAGCGCAGTGTTCCGATGACACTCGGTTGCCATGCCAGCAGTGTAGTCGCCCCCATGAGGAGGACTGCAGCTCCCATCCATATAATAACAGTTATTTATAGCTGACAGCCCTGTTTGCTGAAGGGGAGCACAAAAAACGAGAGACAAAATCCAGTTAGATTTTAAACTACGTGTTTTGATCTTCTGTTACTTATTAGACTCGCAGGTGCTGCGATTTATCCGCGATCAAGGCTGAAGTCGGGCGTGATGTGTGCTTGCCTGTATGATGGATGACATGTTTCCTGCAGAACCTCTCACTGCAGTATGCGAAGCTGTGAATTTGTGCTGATTTTACACCAGTGTCATTAGCCGTTTGGTCTCATTTGTCCTGCAATTAAATATAAATTGAATCTGTGTGTGTGTTTTGATGCTGTATTACACTGTGACGTGTTCATTTCAAACAGCTACAAATTGTCCAGTGGTTGAATGTAAAACCTGCAGAGGCAATAAAGGCCTCTATGAAGCTCCGCCCCCTCTGACCAGCCCCTCCCTCACGTGCTCTGTGCTCTGCTGCCCCCTTCAGGTCAAGCTCATGAAGTACATCTGTAAACAGCTGCAGTGCAAGCAGAAGGTGCCAGACACAGAGCGGCTGCCGGCCCTGGACAGCTACCCGCGGCTGGTAGACTGGTTACGCACTACCAACGTCAGACCTGAGCTCATAGAGGTAATGTGTGTGTGTGTGTGTGTGTGTGTGTGGAGGATATTTTTGTTATATATCTACTTGGAATGTGACACACACAGGTCTGCCTATACATACATGCAACATTTGACAATATCCCAAATATAAGCATTATTAAACAGATAATATGTGCATCTCTGATGACAAGAAATGCTCTTTGTCAGGGCATATATAACTGCCCAAATGCTTGGATTTAACAAATCATGGGCGTTTAAACTAGCCAAAATTATACTTATGTACTTTTTTACTGTGTCACATCTTCTTAAAAATGTCAGTCTGTCTATAGGAGTGGCCAAAGATACCCTTAAATTTAAGTCTAATTTGTTGTGGATGTCCAGATTCTTCGTAGAAATTCATGAGAAAAACCAAATGAGAGATCTATTGAAGCGTGTACATGCGTGTGAGAGAGGATGTAGATTTGTGTTTGTACGCTTTTCAGTTCAATATCCTTGAGAGGAGCAGAGGAATTAGAAAATCTGCTGTGTTTTGGCAGTTTGGCCACAGGCACATTCCCAGCAGACCCTAGATATACCAACTCTAATCACACAACATGCTGAATCAGCCTCTCTCTCTCTCTGTCTCTCTCGCTCTCTGTCTGTCTTTCTGTTGTGTGTCACATATATGGAAAAGCTGCAGGTTCTGTCTCTATAATATATGGAGCTGTTTGTTAAAAAAATAACAACGCTTCTGGGATGTCGGCCACCCTTTTCTGTTTTATTCATCAAAGCAGAAACGTCAAACAGAGTAAAATTGCACAATAAAGCGCAAACCGCACAGATGATGTAGTAACAGTGAAGCGACATGTGATGGTGAAGTTTGTGAGATCCACATGAATTGATGATCTTGAGTGAGAGGGTGGTGAAATTCTGGGCTAATATGATGCTAATATCACTCCTCTGCTCAGTCAGTCAGACAGGTTAGTACTGAGGGAATCCGATTAATTAGTCTACCAGGTCACGTGTCTGGGGGATTTGCAGGGGTGAGAGAGACAAAGAGGTAGAGAGAGCTTTGTTCACTGTGTTGTTCTGCTGTGTGGTGCCTCAACAGCACCTTGCAAATCAGGGAACGCCCCTGAAATCCACCTGAATGACCCTCTAACATCCTTGGTATGTTTCTTTCTAGCAGCTTTTAGCCAAGAAACAAAGTACAAAATAGACAAGCATGCAGTTTGGTTGAATCATTTGTCGGAGATATAATCTCATATGTGTTAGTAATTAAACATATTTATTTGTCTTTATTTATATTGATTTTTATAAGTAGTACCAATCAAAAAAACTGAATAACCTCGGAAAGTTGCGACTACCAACCAGAATGAAGTATTTCAGGGAGCTGCGTAATAAAGAAAATTAAACATGTTAACTCTGACATGTCATATTGTCTTTAATATAGAAAGATTGCAGAGTGTTTTTTCTGTTTGTTTTGTGGGTGTTATATGGAATGAGGTATTATTTTATTTTTAAGGTTTTATTTATATTTATACAGTTTTTTTAAGTTCTCTCTCTCTCTCTCTCTCTCTCTCTCTTTCTCTTCAGGGAGTGAGTGAGAAGCTGTCTTTGGATGCTCTGCTGCAGATGCCCAGCATTCGAGTGCAGGAAACCATGCGACGGTTGGGCTCTAGTTCAGAGGAGTGTACCAGACTGTGTGCTGCTCTCAACTGTTTAAAAAGTGCCTCTGAGTCAGGTGTGGAGCTGCCACTTACTCTCTGACTTGTCTTAAAGTTATATTTGTATTTTTCTGGATCTGTTCCAATAGAAGATTCAATTTAGTCATTCATTTTGTCATTCAAGTCAATGTAGTCATTCATTCGTAGACGTCCTGTTTAAAATAATTAGAATGTGTTTATTAACTTTAGGCGAGTTTCAAGAGGACAGTCGTTGCTGGTTTTCCGAGCCCATGAGGCGAGACAGCGGCGGTTTGACTCCAGTGGATCAGATTCCATTACTAGGAGGATCCCATCGATCTCACAGTCCCTCTCCTCTGGCCCGCCCCCCAACCACGCCCTCCACACCCCTCGCCTCTTGCCTGTATCCCCGCTACATCCTGTCGCCCGGCGAGGCTCACATCTCCCACGGTTACGCTGAGAGTCTGACCGACCCCAGCACGTATTACACCTCTCGACCCATTCGACTCCACGGACACACCTCAACCCCGCCCATAACCCCGCCTTCCAGGAGGAGGCATCGTCTTAAGCCCCCGTGCACTCCCCCTCCCCCCTCCCGTAAAGTTTTGCACCTCCTTCCCAATATCACGTTGACCCGCAGCAAGAGCCACGAGAGCCAGCTCGGCCACCGCATCGAGGACACGCCCACAAACAAGTAGGTCATTGAGAAAACAAACCACTAACATGGTAGACTGTTATCAATGATCATGATGAAAACACTCTTGACGTGCGTGTGTACCGAATCTGATTGTCTGTTTCTCTGCAGTGACTAATAACAATCTGTGATGATGCTGTGATCGCTTACAAAACTCCTGCTGCAGAATTACAGCACACTTCCTGCCTGCTGTTTCATTTCAGTTTTGTCGGTTATTATCTGATGTTGTTTTTTATTAGCCAATGCTGAAATCTAGAGGCCAGTGCTGAATATAATGCAGGATAAACTAAAAATAAAATGGATTAAACCAAAGTGGTATAAACTACTAAAATGAATCAGAAGTGGTCTTTTATTTGACACAATATTAAACATTTTAATGAATAGCAGTTACAGTCACTGGCTAATGCCAACAGGTCTTCTCCAATGGGCCCCGTCCACCCAGCAGTGTTAAAGCTTATTTATTGGGCCCCCTCGTCAAGGGTGCTGGGATTAATCTGAGGTAACCATGATGGTCTGTTATTGTCCTCAGGTGTGTGAAAAAAAACAAGCTGTTTTTGAACGTCCAGATCAATGGAAACGGTTGCGAGGATTCCTCGACGCGCTCGCCCACTCTCGCTGTACGCACCCCTGGGGGGGCACCTGCCACAGCCCCGTACACCCTGCCCGGCACTCCCACCCTTCAAGAGGAGCACAGCGGCCTGAGGAGTGAGTTCAACAGCAGAATCATAGCATTTCAAACACACACACACACAGAGTGCAGGACTGCTGAAAATGGCTGCTGAATTCTTACCAGGCTGAGGTCATAGGTCAACCTGTTAGTGTGAAGAGGAGGCTCTCACCTGCACTCCACACACTCATACACATACTCCAGTCATCACTGGAGCTCCTCTGACTGAAACACTGAGAATGAATCACACTTGAGTCACAGCACAGCTTTGATACAATGATGTGTCTCCGTACATGGAGCACGAAACACAATTTCAACCCACCAGATCTTCCAGACATTTTCACCCTGATCTTCACAACAGGAAGTGCCACTTCTGAAGATACATCTCAAATGCTTAAAGCTCCTTAAAGTTCCCACTGATTCATAATTCAAGGCAAAAGTGTGTATGTTTTATTATCTTAAAGCCTATCGACGTTTTCATTTCTGCTATCCAGTTTCAATTCTGAGTATATTTGTGAGTGCATCTGTTTACCAAGAGCCTCTCGCAGAGTTTGGGAGGTCCAGAATGTCATCTTCTGAGATAGAACCTTCAGCAAATCTTACTGAACATCTTCTCTTTTTTTCTGTGTTTGTATGTTCTGTCTCTCTAGATAACATCACCGTCCACTGGAGTTCACCTCAGGCTTTGCGGAGAGACATCGGTCTGGCTGTCACTCACAGGTAGCCCCGCCCATCCTTCTTCACCAATTAAAAGAGAGTTAGCGGTGGCATTAGAAGTGGAATTTGAGGGAAAAGATTTAGAATTCGTTGCTAAGTTACAAACACTATAATAATAATAGTTTAATGTCTTGAAGTGTCTAGACATAGAGGTGTGTGTGTTTCTAGGTTCTCCACAAAATCTTGGCTCTCTCAGACGTGTCAGGTGTGCCAGAAGAACATGATCTTCGGGGTGAAGTGTAAACACTGCAGGTGAGTTGCTCAGAAGATTACAGTAACTCCAACGGTTTCTGCATTATAATAATCGTTCATGTAAATGTCACACACTCATGTTGTGTGTTTTCCTCTTCAGGTTAAAGTGTCATAACAAATGCACTAAGGAAGCTCCACCCTGCAGAATCTCCTTCCTGCCCAGTGAGTTGCACTCAACGCTCCAGCTCGAATCTGTTTGCAGACAGACGCAGATTTCTGATGTTTTTCTTCTGTGTTTCACAGTCACGAAGATTCGAAGGACCGAATCTGTTCCATCGGACATCAACAACCCTGTGGACCGGCCGCCTGAAGCGCCGCAGTTCGGGACGCTACCAAAGGCAATCACCAAAAAGGTAAGGATTTTTTTTTTATCACAAAATTAGACATTTTTTGAAAAAATACCCGGAAAGTGCAAAAATAATAAAAGGACTCACCAAATCACATATATAACATTTGAATTATTTGAAATGCAGCATTTGAAATGTTTATCATTGCATGCCATATCACATGCATACTTCTACATACTGTAAATACAGCACTTACTGTGCGATATGCAAGTATGCAGTTCTGCTCTATTAGTCTGTTCTGTTTCTGGCAGGATCAGCCGCCTGTTCTCAATCAGCTAGACTCCAGCAGTAATCCCTCCTCCACCACTTCCTCTACGCCTTCCTCTCCCGCCCCCTTCCAGCAAAGCAACCCCCCAAGTGTAACCCCGCCCCCAAACCCCTCCCCCAAGGGCCACCGTGACAACCGTTTCAACTTTCCAGGTAAGCACCTGTACACACCTGCCCAGCTAACAATGTTCTTAGAACAATGAGGAACTTGGCAAACATTCTTTAAACGTTCTCAAAGTTCTTTTCAAATTCATCAAGAACGTTATGACAATAGTAGAACTTTTTTAACATTATATATCATATCCAAAACGTTATTCTTAAGTAGCTGTAGTAGTGGAGTGTTTTAAAAACGATTAAAAATTGCTTGAATATGGTTCTTATAACCAAGCAGTGACATTAATACAACGTCTAAAAAAAATTGATGTTTTGAACATTCCTAGATCTTTCAAAATAACATTTTAATGCTTTTGTCAATGGAAATGTTAGGGCAACATTCTTATAACCTAAAATTGTTAGCTGAGTGCTAGTATAAGTAGGTGGCTCACTAGATGTTGGGGCAGAGCTACAGACTTATTGTGTATCTTTGCATTTATTAATATCAGTATAAATCAAACATGTAAGCAAAGTGTCATTGAGGTCTCACCACTAACCACAGAATGTCTTTCTGTCCACTTCCTGTCTCTCTGTCTCGCTTCCTTCTTCATATCAAAGCTGCCTGTTATTTTCAGCACAGACAGCAGTTTATCTTCCCTGGTGAGTTAATAAGCACAAAATCGTCATTTCCGCCACACTTAAAATGACTTTTTTCATTCACTCCTCAGTGATATAATCTAACGCTCACAAATTGACCAATCTGAGCAGTTCTCACTGCTTAAAGGGATAGTTTACACAAAAATGTCATTTACATTTGCCAGACACGTGACTATTTTCTCTTTGAACCGCAAAAGGCAGCATGTTAGGGACAGACATTAAGCTGCTAATTTATTGAGCTATCATCAAATTTTCATTTTTAATTAATCTTGTACTATGTTGGGTCATTACATGATGTTAAATCAGGGTTCGAAAGCAAGCCAGTGTACTATTGAAGTGATGATCTGCCCCCTGCTGGAGCCTTGTAGCACTGCATATATCCCGTGTCACAATAACGTCAGTACTTCTGAATCTTTTTTACAGATGTGTGCAATTCCAGCGTGCTTCATTCGGATGGACTCCCAGATACAGTGTAAGAAACACACATTCAGAGTCCTTAAACACATTCTGCTTGTTGTCTGTAATTAAAGTGAACTGGTTGAATGTTTGGTTCTGATTCTGAACCAGTAACGAGATTGATGCGTCATTGGAAGAGATGCACGCAGAACAAGATGAGGAAGAAGATAGAGAGGTGAGATCTTAGAAACAATGTTCCCTCAAAGTTATCCAAAATATTCTTGCAGTAATGTTAGTGGAATGTTTTTCTTCCATTATATATCATATATCAAAGACATTATTTTTACGTAGTTTGTGGAACGTGTTACCAAACTACAAAATTAATTAAGGTTCTTAAGTCCGAGCAAAAAACTGACCGTTTTGAATGTTCCTAAAACTTTTAAAATAATGTTTTAAACATTTTTGTTACTTAATTGAAACATTAAGGAAACATTCCTACAACCTAAACTTGTTAGCTGGCAGGTCACTCCATGCATACTAAGGATGTTTTGAATACTGCACTTCAAGTAGTAGTACAGCAGTATGTCATTCTGAATCTGATTTGTGAATCTGATTTGTGGCTGATTCCAGGAGCTAGAAGAGGAAGAAGAGGAACTGGAGGCAGAAGAGGAAGAGGAGGACGCTGTTGAGGAGGAAGATGAATATCTAGAGGAGGAAGAGGATATGGAGGAACTGCTTGCTGGCTCAGAGGGAGAATATGAAGGAGACGAGCTGGACGATCTGCCCAGCACGCGAGGAGGAACGCACTGGAAGGGGCCGATCTCTCGTAAGGCCAGTCAGACCAGCGTCTATCTGCAGGAGTGGGACATTCCCTTCGAGCAGCTGGACCTGGGCGAGCTCATYGGCAAAGGCCGCTGGGGTCGGGTTCATCGCGGCCGCTGGCACGGGGAGGTGGCCATCCGTCTCCTGGAGATTGATGGAAACAACCAGGATCATCTGAAGCTCTTCAAGAAGGAGGTGATGAACTACAGACAGACGCGGCACGAGAATGTCGTTCTGTTCATGGGGGCGTGCATGGCCCCTCCTCACCTGGCCATCATCACCAGGTATCTCAAACTGATGGGGGTTTGTGAACGGTAGATGCTGATATATTGAGCACATGGTAATGGATTCATAGCAAGTTAATGGATTTATTACATCGATTAATCAAAATAATCAGCTAAACATAAAAAAAACTAAACTAAAAATAAAACTAAACATAAAATTAAAAAGAAACCGCACACTTTGCTGTATCTGTTCGACTTGATTACATAATAGAACATAAGCAGCAGTAAATTTAATTAATGCACTTTTGTTAAATGGCCAAGAGGCTGTATGATCTTCAGATGATGCTGGTAATCTAGGAATGTCAAATACTGGTCTAGCTTTTACCTCACCAGAATATTACAGTACAGCAGCTTCTTGTAACTGCCTATTGCAGGCAAATAATAATCGAAAAGCATATCTTAAATTTTCCACCAGTTTCTGCAAAGGCCGAACGCTGTATTCCGTCGTCAGGGACACAAAAAACACGCTGGACATCAATAAGACGCGACAGATCGCACAGGAAATCGTCAAGGTAATGTGTTTTATACCTGGTTGTGGTTTATATACAGTATCTGTGGTTTTTAATTGATGCTATTTTTGATGCTCTATTTTGGGGTTTTTCAGGGGATGGGCTACCTTCATGCTAAGGGCATCGTCCACAAAGATCTCAAATCCAAAAACGTCTTTCACGACACAAACAAAGTGGTCATCACCGATTTTGGTCTTTTCGGGATCTCTGGTGTCGTTCAGGAGGGCCGGTGAGTTAGCGCGTCGCTCGCGACGATGAGAGTTTTTGCTGATGTTGCTGAATTTTGCTGTTCCGCATGTTTTTAGGCGAGAAAATGAGCTGAAACTTCCTCACGGGTGGATCTGCTACCTGGCTCCGGAAATTGTACGCAAGATGAGTCCCGGAAACAACGAGGACCGGCTTCCGTTCTCTAACGCCGCTGATGTGTACGCATTCGGGTAAGAACTTAAACTCCGTTCAGACACAAGTCCCCTCAAACATATCTGCTCTGACCTGCTGTGTACTGTACCACTGCTGTTTCTCAGCACCATCTGGTACGAGCTGCAGGCCAGGGACTGGCCCATCACCAGTCAGCCTGTTGAGGCCACCATCTGGCAGGTGGGCAGTGGAGAGGGCATCAGAAGAGTTCTGGCAGAGATCAACCTGGGAAAAGAGGTCACGGTGAGGGATGCGTTTAAATCTATTATGTGTCACTTATTCAATGGGATAAATGGCAGTTAGAGGCTTCATGTCTGCAAGCTGCAGTAACATGCTGCAGAATGCTGAGAGCTCCTGGATTTGAACCTGCAATCTTTGGTTGCTAGCCTAGATTTCTTCGTCCTTGTTGTTCTCATACTGTGAGTCAAATCCAGAACATCTGATTTAAACAAATCAGTGTTCCAAAATCTAGTGCCGTGCTCTCTACATACTACATAGGCAGCCGCTTTATAAGGTAGCATCCTAACTCAGTTTGAGCCTTGAAAGCTAACCAAACAAATTATATAATGTGGGTGTATATACATATATATACATATGCTATATATATATAAATATATATAGCATATATAATGTGTTTGTGTTAACTGCAGGAGATTCTGTCCGCCTGCTGGTCGTATGACCCCCGCAATCGTCCAACGTTCACCCAGCTGGCTGATATGCTGGAGAAGCTGCCCAAGTTGAACCGTCGACTGTCTCACCCTGGGCACTTCTGGAAATCTGCAGAGTATGTATCCTAGAATGTGACAAAGAGAAAACATGCAGGAGAAATCAGGGATGCTTGAGTGGCGTCGTCTGCAGATGAAACAACAAGGGATGACCTCAAAGTTTTCACAGGGCATCAGCAGTATTTTAACACTGTTTGTCCAGTTGTTTGTGTATTTAGTGTTTCTTCACTAGGTGTTGTTTCTGCTGGTCTTGATGGGTTCATCATCTCCATCAGTAGCACGTGTCTGATGCTGTCTGATGTTCTCATGAGGGCTGCTATCTCATCTCTTAATCTTTCTGAACTTTCACTACTGCTAACTGTAATCATTTCTTCTTCCTGCTAATTTTCAGAATGTAGCAGCCTAATGTCACTCTAATCTGCTTCTCTCTCTCGTCTATCATTTCTTTCTCTTCTGTGTGTAGGTTGTAGCTGTGTGCCTGAGGCAATGTGCAATGCAAACACAAACCCTGTCTCTACCCTGCATGCCTGCTGAACGCCTGACCTCTTCTGGACTTACGCACTAACCATCGTCTGCTCTTCTGTGTCTCTCTTTTATGGTACTGTGGGGGGTCGTCATGGCGATGCGTGAAACAAAACGCTCTGCCTTTTTACCTTATTAATTTTCTTGTTTGAAGTGCGTAACTGGTTCCCTCTTCTTCTGCTGCTCCGGTCTGTGACATCACATGATTCATTTCCTGCTGGATTCGTAGGATTTATTGAGATTTAAGCTGAGCTCCTCTGCTTCCTCTCTCTCTTTCCCTCCCTCGCTCTCGCAGTCTTGGTGCCTCTTAGTCTTCTGTGACGTGCTGATTCTGTTTCTGGTTGGACCACCTGGTTCATGCTAACACACCTTTAGTTCTCACACCTCCCTCACAATATCCGACAGTAGACGTTTTCATATCACAAGTGATGATTATGTTTTTAAAAGAGAAATATTTGTCACTGTATTCTAACCAGGCGTGACGCAACAGGTTTTCAGTGACGAGTGACTTATCTGTTCACACTGAATGCTAAACTGTGTGACGCAGCATAGTTGCAACCGGTTGATTTGATGATTAATACACAGTGGAATTTTGGACCAATGAGATTTCACGATGGCCGTGGCTCCACATCTTAAATAGAAACCAAGCAATCAACAAAATGTCCTGTAGCTGGTTGGTTGCCATGGCTGCGGATGAAGATTAAAATGTAGTTACACATAAGCAATTTTATTACTTGTCACTGTATCATTTAACGCCTGATTAGAATCTGTTGTGAGGTTCTGTCCAGTGTATTTTTTATTACGTGTACAAACCCACAGCTATCAGAAGCTGGCGAGCATTTAAAGGGTTTTATAATTTATTTTTAAGTTATTATGTCTAGCACAGATTGCAAAAAATGAGCCAAAGAGAAGCGTAGGTCTTCTCACCTGACCGACAGGTCCTGATTTTTCATGACGAGGATGTTGAACGTGGATCTGTTTGCACCAGTTAAAGAAAGAGCTAGAATTACCCAGCAGAACAAGTGTTTCATAATAAGTTGTGTATACATGAACTCTCATGTGTGTTTGTGTGTAACGTGCGTGTTTGTAATGTCGTGTATGTGGAAGGGTGTGTGTTTGTTTTGTTTGTTCTGTGAAAGACTGGAATTTGTGGTTTGAAAATTGAATGACATGTAAAATATTTGTGTATAAATATGGTTTATTGTACAGTCAATGAACAGAATTCTTTCATATTTATATGGACATTTTATATACATATATAAATATATATATATACTGTACATCATGACATTTTTGAATAGGTATTGCTGTCCTATCCCAGATGTAAATATTCTTTATATTTTTTCATGTAAAAAAAAATACAAAACTGTAACTTTTTTTTAGAATGGGTCGATACATGTCATATTTTTGTATCGCATGTGGCTACTGTACACAGTGTCTGTTCTCATCCTTGAAATACAATAAAACCAAGCTCGTCACGTGATGGATTTGTATGAGAAGGCAATTATTCGGGTTGTAGGAACGAGGGACCTTAGAGGTGGTTCGGAAAAGTTGTGCAAATATATGCAAATAAATTTCTTTAAATTGGAACAGTCTCTATAAAAGTACCTTAATAAAATCCAGTCATTACAAAACTACTGAAAAGTCAACTTGTAGGAATTACTTGTTCAATACAAGTGAGAGCCCTGTGCGTTAATGTTTGCATTAATTACAAAGAACTCTAGGGGGCACTATCGGACCACCTGGCCTTTTATGTGTTCAGATGCACCAAGTGGACAATGCTACTTTACAAACTTTGTTACTTAAACTCGAAACAAGCCCAGTGTAAGTAAATGCTACATGTATTCAGCTACAGTGTTGCTGTGAAAAGTTTCACATATTTAAAGCTCTAAATTTTGGGGGTTAAAAAACAAGTGTCAGTTTGCCTTAAATTAACTTTAACATACTTAAGGTAACCTTGAACGTTTCAAACAGAGATAGCGGTAGAGAGGCAAAAAATACGGATTGCAACTTTAAGACTGGGGGAACTAAACGGAATGGTTTAGGAATCAGCCTTAGGTAAACCTGATAATGGTCAACCATTAATCAGAATATTAGACAGATGAGTCTATGTCTGTGGTGGTCAATCTTTGCTGTTTCATATGTTTCATATGTCACAATACTGAACACAGTTGTATCAGACATCTGTAAAGCCAGCAGCTTGTTGTCAGCGTCTAATATTCTCACGAATAACATCACAGGCCAGTTGACTCTTGAGACACTTTCCATTCACTGTTTTCCGCTGTAGAGAACTGAGCTGTCCAGCTCCTCACAAAGCTTTGCTTTGTGTCTGTGAGCTTCTGATTTCTCTGTCTGAGAGCCTTCTCTGTTCTGTGTGGACCAGACTGTTTCAGCTTTACTCATACCGTCTGCAACAAGCTGTTCTTTCTTCTGCTCTCTCTCTCTCTTTCCTCTGATTCAACAATCTGTTTTCTTTACAGCATGTGACTGGAAAGTGGCTGTATGGAGAGACTTGACCGCAAGTGTCTGCATGTGTTGGTGACAGCGGGTTGATGTACTATTAATATTAGAAATGTTCCATCGCCTGCTACAGCCTAAACCCCAGTTCTATTATGAAATGATTGTAAATAAAATACGTTACTTTACTACTTTAGTAGTTTAGTTAAGTAGTAACTATTAGTAGGTAAATAACTACTTTTGACCACACATGCATTTAATGTATAAAACGTGAAGGTTTTTTTAATTTGGCATAAGCGAATCGAATCGTAATTTACCATCATGACCTGGGCTGTTAATTCTGTTTATAGAAACATAAGTGGGTAAATTCACATTAAGTATTAAGTAATTACTTATATAAATATAAATAATTATTATTACTTTTAAGTAATAATAAACATAATAATACACTTCTCTTTATTCAGCTGTATATTATGGTCGCTTTATATTGGCATAATGTAATTTAAACAACCAAAAAAATCTCACTCGCACTCTGCACGCGCGCATGCGCAGTCGTGCAGTCATCTCTCATCTGCACCGCTGTGCTGCTGCTGCTTCGTTGGATCGGAGGATTCAAACTTCCGGCGCTGTCATGGCGGCATGCTGCTGTTTCTGACACCGACCCGAACGAATACAGAGCCGCCACTCTCTTGGCATTCAGGGCGGCGCGGATCGAGGACCGCAGGGGTCGCAGACGGCAGAAAAGGCGTCCGCTTCTCCTTCTTCTTCGTCATTACCGTCATCATCATCATCAGCGGCGGAGGTGCAGGCGTGAGCGGCCATGGCGGCGCAGAAGCCCGTGGAGTGGGTCCAGGCCGTCATCGCCCGATTCGACGAACAGGTCAGTGCTCATCTAAACATCTCTGACCGTGTCTGCCTGCACGGATGCGCTCTGACTTGCGCAGTTCCGCAGCCGCTGCACGCAGGTCAAAGCGTCTCCGTGCAGCGGCTGCGCACCCACCTGTGATTCTGATGCTGTCATATTTATGTCCGAATGCGAGATTGAAGACACTGGATGAGGGGGTTTGCTCCAGAAGAGCATGTTTCTCAGCTGGTCCTGGAGCAGTGGTTTAATCAACGAGTCATTGCTCTAACCCTAAATTTACACCTACCTCTAAACCCCCTGGTAGTGTTTGGTGGGTTCTGGATCAGTATGCTAATCGGCAAATAATTCTTTAGGGGTTCAGACGTAGCCTGGAGAGATGATCATATTAACCAACATTTGCTCTTGTGCTACACCAACACTAACTCTAAAATCAGAGCATAAAGGTGGTCAGTTCAGTTGCGTTCACACGCATGGAAATTTGGGAGCGCGAGAAGCGTATGCAAAGAACCTTGTTCTCGGCTTTCAAATTTTGGTAAACTCTAACCTGAGATTTCACTCAGTAAAAAGACATCAGTCAATGATCTAAATGGCACAGACTGACCTCAAAACTTAAAGAATACACATCAAAGCTGTTTAGTGTGCAGTGTTGCAAGACAGTGGAGATTGACATTTGAATGTCTTGTTAATTTGTGTACAATTTCTGTCAGGATGTGTGTCATCACATCCTGTTGCCAATGTTCCTTAAGGGGTCTGAAGTAATTTCCCATTCTTTAAGTCTAGTATTTTATTTATTATGCAGATGTATCTCTGAATAAAACAGAAAGTTTGGGTGGGACAGACGGAAGGGTAAACAGCCAATAGCGTTCAGTTTACGTCACCATGTAAGACATGATTGGCTAAAGGCTATGGCTTGTCAGAAGTAGGTGATATTAACAACATCACAATGTCCTGCTAGTTTTGATTGGCTGTCAGCAAAGGAAGACGCTTTTGTTGCTAAGCTAACCAAGATTCTTTGTTAATGCTAATGTATGGCTATTTTAGATAAGGTTTGTTCTTGCAACAGTGACTCCCTTTTCAGTTTGTGTCTTGTCAGTTTTAACCAATTGTCGTTACAAAACAGGTTATTTGTTACAAATTAAAGCCAATGTGTATCACAGATATATAAACAGAGTGTGTGGATAGTCAACATCGAGTGGTTTCTTTTTATTTTAAATAGTTTGTTTTGTAAATACACAGTTTGACTGCAAAACAGGATCTATGAGAGTTTAAATAGCAATGCAATGTTGCAATGTTGAAGTTGTAAAGGTCTGGATGCTTTTGACTAAACTTCTACCAGACAACTAATGAAACATTGACAGAAATAACAGGTGGTCACAGGAAGAGAACGCTGTGGTTTAAAATGGTGTTGATTGAGAATCAAGTTTATGCTGGTATTTAAAAGGCTGCATTAAAGCGGCCACACTTTGAAGAGCTAGTTTGACTGAAGGTTAGGCCTCATGTAACTGAGTTAATTAAAGGCACAAGCCCTTATTTCTGCCCCCCAAAGGTTGTGAGTGGTATTACAATAACAAACAAAATGAAACAAAATCCTCTATGTTGTGTCTTCGGCTTCTAGGCTAATTCCTGCAGTCGTTACAAAATATTCGGCTTTTCCAGTGAATGCAGACTGACCTCCATCTGTGAAACTGTCATAGGCCAGCAGCTGGGCCCAGTAAAGGTGCCTGGGGGCCCGGTTGTGGGTCTGATTCTGGGTGGCTTGTGGGCTTTGCTGGGATCATTGCACTGTAATTGCAGCTCAGCAGAGATTAGGGGTGTTTTTTGATGATAAGCCTCACCTAAAATTCAGATAATCTCAAAATGAGATTTTGTTTTGCAGATTGGCTGTAACAGTTTACTGACTAGCTCTTAAAACTGGAATGTTTGCTACTGTTTAACTTTTTTGTAGCCATTTTAAAGCTATTTTGACCCATTACATCAAATCGTTTTATATGTTCTGTTAGCTATTACCCAGCTAACAGAGAATGTTCTCAGAACATTGACTAACATGACCTAAAGTTAAAAAGTTATCAAAAAGGTCTTGCAGAAACATTAATAAAACTTCATTTAACTTTATATATCATATCTGTCAAAAATGTTATTATTGAATTGTCAATGGAATGTTTTAAAAATGTTACGGAATAAATGTTTTTTTAAACATTCTTACAAATTAAAATTGTTAGCAGGTTAGTTCTGAAACTTAAATATGTTAGTGCACTTTTTTACTTTGGAAGTTGGCAAACTCTCACAGATTTACACATTTTACTGGGAACATGGACCACAAATGTTCATGTACTTATTTTGCCTATAATGTCATATACACATTTTTGTCCAATAAAAAAGCTCTCTGGAATGATAACGTGTCTCCTATCCTGATACCACCTGTCTGTGACTTGGCAGTTTCATGGGTCTTAATCCAAAAGCTATTGGCTATTTAAAACCCCAACTTCCTGTTTCTGTAGGACATACATCAAATGAGGAAATGCATAAAAACAGGAAAAATTGCAATTGTTGGACTATCACTGTGTCTCACAGGCTTCCTGTTTAGCTCCAGCATTGTAGTTCATCAGCGTTTAACAGAGATAAATACAGTCTTGAACATGGTGTATTCGAGAGACTTGAAAAGAATTTCATGCAAAGAAAACTGAATGACCTGGACAATCCACATCACAGACAGACAGCCAAATACTCGTACAATAGAACCCAGAGAGATTTTAACGTTCTCTAAGTGGCTTGGAAACAGTAGCTCCTGATAAATTCCCTAGACAGCGTTTAAACACTATGTGTGTTTGTTTGCTTTCAGCTTCCTGTTAAGGCTGGAGTTCAGAACACACACACTAAAATCAGCACAGAGCACAACCGGGAATGTCTCATCAACATCTCCAGATACAAGTTCTCTCTGGTCATCAGTGGACTCACCAACATCCTGAAGAATGTCAATAACATGGTCAGTGTTTCAAAATGCTGCGTGAGGCGAAAACATCACAGCCAATCAGAGCCGTGGAGAAGGATTTTGAACCAATGAGATTGTTTTGTGGGCTCTGTTGACAGTGGCGGCTTGTTAGAACCAAAACTAGATCAACGTGGAAGGCGTGATTCATTACTTGGCACTTTATTGTGTCTTTCTTAGTTAGAACATGCTGTGAAAGATAATCTCTCATAGAGTCCTGATGAATATTCTAAAGGAATGAACATATAAATGAAGTTATAAGTTCAGCCTTGCTGTAGCTTCAATATGACTCTTTTTTTGAAGTCCACCATAAACAGTTTGATCTAGATGGTTGAAGACGGTTCTGTGTGCAGGTGCTGCTCTGTGTTCTGGAGTTCTCTCTCTCTCTCAGTTTGCTGTCTGTCTCTCTTGCAGAGAATATTTGGTGAGACTGCAGAGAAGAACCTCTACCTGTCTCAGCTAATCATAATGGACACACTGGAGAAGTGCCTGGCAGGGGTGAGAGACAGTTGCCTCTCTCTCTCTCTCTCTCTCTCTCTCACACACACACACACACGTACGCACGCATGTGAAATGTTGTAGAAACAACAGAGTTTTGAGTCTTTCAGTTAGACTAAATTTTAGGTTAATTGAAACCTGAGGGGTCTACAGAAAGAGTTAGCCTGCCAACAACCAGGCCTGTGAACTTTTCATATTTTGCTGATACAAGGCCATTGTACTCCTAATCTATTCAGTTAACCTAGTAAATCAAAAAATGTAGAAAAAAGTATCAAACCTTAATCTAAATGAGTCTCACCTGGCCACAGTTTCCCTGGAAACCAAAAGTGGTGAGTCCGGTTTGTTGCTTCATATCTGTTAATACATGTCATGTTGTCCCTACATATCCCTCTCCAGCAACCGAAAGACAGCATGCGTCTGGATGAGACGATGCTGGTGAAGCAGCTGTTACCTGAGATCTGTCATTTCATCCACACGTACCGTGAGGGAAACCAGCACGCAGCCGAGCTGCGGAACTCAGCCTGTGGGGTTCTGTTCTCCCTGAGCTGCAGTAACTTCAACGCAGTCTTCAGTCGGATCTCCACCAGGTACATAGCAGGTCTTATAAAAGCGGTAATGCACTCTAGTCATGTCACATCACTTACGGTAGCTTTACCGTGGTCTCTGCAGGTTGCAGGAATTGACTGTCTGCTTGGAAGATAATGTTGACGTGCACGACATCGAGCTCATTCAGTACATTAATGTGGACTGTTGTCAACTCAAACGCCTGCTGCAAGGTTTCCGTATTCTCACACTTATTCAATATTAAATCTAATATGCATCTAATAAATCGGTGCTTCAAGCTGCTGTGTGTAATTCTCCCTGCTTGCCATTGGTCAGCCTAACAGATAGCCACGCCCCCCCAAACGTACACTATTGGTTAGGCTAACGCTGCTGAATTTAGAATAGATTAAGCGTTTCATAAACGTCTGGAAAACACACAAGAAGCAAAAGCAGCATATTAGTGTTGGGGCCTTTGTTTCATCTTCCTGTGTTTTTCCTGCAGAAACTGTGTTTAAGTTTAAAGCTTTGAAGAAGCTGGCCCAGCTGAGTGTCATCTTCAATCTGGAGAAGGTAAGTGTGTGTGGATTTCTGTGTGTGTGTGTGTGTGTTGGTTTGTGTGTTGCAGGAAGGAAACTAGGAAGAGTGATCAATGATAGAGTTCACAAAAGGGGAGGAACTGCCAAACTGGCATTTTTGATTGGCCAGATGTGACAATAAAACCTTCTAAGCATTTAGCCAATAGCATTCAGCTTTTTGCTGCCCTCAATTCATTGTTGTTTGTGTGTTTATTTGATGGTGTTTTAATCATATGCTCATCACAATCACATGTTTTGGCCTGTGAATTGTGATGTGACAAACATCTTCCAACTGTATCTTTTGATTGGCTGTTCAGGCGTTCTGGAACTGGGTGGAGAATTATCCAGATGAGTTCACCATGCTCTACCAGAGGCCCCAGGCGGACATGGCCGGTACGCCCACCGCAGACCCCACCGTACTGTATCAGAATATGAGCGTTGTTTTCAAGAGCACTGATGTACTGAATCTCTGTGTGTGTGTGTGTTTTAGAGTGTGCAGAGAAGCTCTTTGATCTGGTCGATGGTTTTGCCGAGAGCGCGAAGAGGAAGGCGGCTGTGTGGCCTCTTCAGATCATCCTCCTCATCCTCTGTCCTGATATCACTCTAGACATTTCCAGAGAAACTCCAGACGACTCCAAAGACAACAAGGCACGTGCTCTAGAAAAGCTAGAATTATATATAGAATTACATACTCTGTGAACAGCCTGTGATATTCCTGTTTCTTCCTGTAGAAGCTGTTTCTGGAGAATCTCCGGAAAGCCTTGACGGGTCACGGTGGGAGCAAACAGCTCACAGAGAGCGCGGCCATCGCCTGCGTCAAACTGTG
>JAZGTI010009595.1:0-18642 GCA_036877585.1 Botia kubotai | reverse complement strand
TGTATGAGAAAAAGAAAGACATTGTCAGGGACATCTCAGGGGCCTGCCGCGGCGACTCGTCAATCACAGCACTGCTGTTTAAAACAAACACTAATCAGTCAAACCCTCTCAACCTGTGACTCTTTCTCTCCCGCTCTCTCCATTTAAAGAGACAGTCACACTGTTCTCTGATTCCTCCTCCTCTCTCTCTGTGTCCTCCACTCACTTTTGCCGCCAGGACAATTGCAACCACACCGCTCGAATCACACTGTTTGCCAAACAATTACCACATGTGTTTGTCTCAGCCGAAGACTCTCCGTAAAAATCAGACTGACTTGTTCATCCCCTTAAATTATTTTCTCGTTGCGTTTGCATTCATCATCACAAATTTAAAATTTCCACAACACAACAAAAGTTTTGCTGTTCTGTTTAATGAATGAGACGCAGCCGTAATTATTGCTCTTCTTATGCTGAAAAAATTCGAAAAAACGTAATTTTTTTTAATACAAATAATACAAAGGTAAACCTCCACCTATCCCACAATGCAACCCCGCGGCACCTCAGCGAGCAGTGAGAAACGCTCAGCGGCTCAGACGCCCGACACCTCGCGGCCCCTGCTGTCAGGTTAGCAAAAGGCCCGGATCTATTTGCATGATATAAATAAAAGCAATTGCTCGTCAACCGTGCTACAGTGGCAAAAGGTTTCTTCTCCCAGATGCGATCTCCATCTGTGCCTTGGCCACCCGCTCTGTCATGTTACCTCTTAAATAATTTCACTCGAGCGGTACTTTTATGAACATTATGTTTTTCCCCTTTCTCTTTGTTTCTCGATCTTTTCTATCTCGTCCTTTCTCTCTCCACTTCGGTTGCGTCCCACTGTGAGAACGTTTTATCTTAACATTGGGTGCCCTGATCGCATCTTTTTGAGACTATAGGCGAGTGGATGTGGGCTAATTAATAACGTGTTGGATAATGATTGGTGAACATGGTGAGGAGCTTCTCTCTGTGTCGTGGCTAATGAAAAGGATGAGGTTTATTAGTGCTTAGAGAAGAGACTGACCCATACAACTCTGTCTGTCTCTCTCTCTCTCTCTCTCTTTTAACTCTTTAAAAACGCCCTGTCTGCCCTCTCGGTTGAGGGTTGAACTGAAGGGATGCTACACACACACACACACACACGCACGCACGCACGCACACGAGAACCCAGCGCCTCCACTGTGATTTAGAGTGCCTCAGATAATGAAGCCATATAAGCCTGTTATTTGCTGTTTTATAGCTTGTTTTATGAAGGTGAGCTGACAAGCACCGTCCATAATAGTTCCTGTCAGTTAAACTGACAGCATTACCAAGAGAAAAGAGCCCAGAGAAATTCAGCGCTCCAGAGAATAGCCGGCCTCTTTATGTGGGCTGCTCTCCTTTGATGGCCATCAGGCTGCAGGCTATCATTTTACATTTTATGTTGGCTGCTATTGTCAGGAGACTATTATTGCAGCTGAACTCTGGTTAAATTCACACCTTGCCACTAATCAATTACAGCGTTGATCCATTAATCAGCTAAAGTGAGAGGGAAAGAAAGGTTCGTGGGTTAAAAGTAGGCTTCTTTCCTAAGGCTAAGCTTCTTCAGACCAATGGCTTGATCGGCACAACCGTTTCCCTGGGAATGCTAAAGGTGGAACATATCTGCTTTTGATTTTTGCTGTAGCTATAAATGGCTGGTTAATTCTTTTATTTAATTTGTGGCTTCCAAAAGCAAAATATCATGTCGTCATAGACACATTTGGGCGAGTTTTTTATTGGGCCAGTTTGGTTTTTGGTTTGGGCCAGTTAGTAACCACACAGATCATCCTAGGATTGTGAGTCTATTTGAAGTCTACATCATTAAAAGGATTGTTAACTCAGATTAAAATTCCATCATTTACTCACCCTCGCATCATTCCAAACCTGTGTGACCGTTTTGCTTCTGAGGAACACAAAATAAGATATTTGGTAGTATGTTGGTGATCAAATAACAGTGGCACTCATTGACTTCCATTTTTCTGGATACAAAGACATTTCTCAAAATGTCTTCTTTTGTTATCCACAGAAGAAAAAAATCATATGCTTGAAATGACGTGAGAATAAATGATGGAAGAAAATTTTTTTGGGTGCTTCACATCTAATCAAATTTTAAATGGAAGTTTTTTTAACAAGTTTACTTGCACATGAGTTCTAAGGACAGGCACGCGCGCAACATTTCAAACTATGTTATGCATATCTCAAAATTGTTCTTTCTGTATGCATATCAGCATTAATCTTTCAGGCTGAGGCTGTGTGCCGGAGCATGCAAATGACCCGGTGCGGGGGGAGGCGGCCGTCGTTTGGAGAGATTTTATAAAAACATGTCAAACAAATCACTCCCCCCGTTCCTCCCTGCCTGCTTGTATTCAGATGCTCTCAGTCTTGGAGGTGACACGATTTAACTGTAAATGAAGCCCTGCCACTTATTAAAATGGACAACGCAGCCCGGCTCTACGAAAAGGATCTTTTCTGTTCCAACAAAGTGTCTGCAATGAGCAAAGGAAATGTTAGTGGAGGGCATGATAATTATAGATGGGACTTATTTATGTTTGGAGTCACGAGGGCTTTTTGTCAGGACGAGATGAAGGCGAACGGCTCTTTAAGAGTCATCCACATGTTGAATGGGCGAGTGGGTGGGGATGAATGTTTCTCTGGGGGTTAAAAGCTAATTGTGTTGATGCACAAAGAGGTACTTCAAAAGTCCCGGAAAAGAACAGAGCGGCCGTCAGGAGCAATGTCACTGTTTCAGGGCTCTCACTGTGGGAATGCATCAGGGATCCAGCGTCACCTTTAAAGTGCCTAACCAGACAGGAGTGACATTCTCTCCCTTATTCTGTCCGTCTCCCTCTGTCTGTCTGCCTCTTTCTTCCTGTGTCACCCTGTCTTTCTCTCAAAAACGAGCTTGCGATTGTGTCACCCTCTTCTTGTCAGATTCCAGGACTGTTTCCGTTTTCCTTAGTTCTCCGCTGATATTTGTCTGTCAGTCTTGCGTTGCTTCTTTCCCTCGTCCTCCTCCCCTGTCAGGCGCCCTGGCCCCTCGGCCATCCTGCAGTTCCTTGTGGGTTTTTGTGAAGTGGGGAGGGAAGCACTTCTTGTGTAGATTTTTCAGTTCTTCAGTGTGTCATTTGGCCGTGAGGGCCATTGTCTACAGCCCCTTTTCTCCGTGCCCCTCCGCCGCAACGAGTTGTGTCTTTCCCTCATGATCAGCACTTTTGTTGCCTTTGTTTCTGGCTGTACCTCAGAAGTCCATCTCCCCTTTTATCTCCCTCCCATTCAAACCGAAAGGGAACAGTTGTGCTCTGTTGTGGAGATGTTCCACTGGATTTTCACCAGTGGGGTTTCCTTTCAGACCCTTCAAAGTGCTACAATGGAGCCCCAAAGGCCTGAATGGCTATTGCCGAGTGCACGCTCTTAGTAGGATCCCTTATTTTGTTTTCCCGGAGTCAATAAAAATGCTAAGTTAAAAGGTAACCCCGTTGCCCTCCCCACACCCAACACTTGCTCCCTCCTTTTGATGGACCCTTCTCAATTATTTCTAAAGAAAAATTAATGGGAAAATTTTCAGTGTCAGACCCGCTGTGAAGGAGAATCGAACGGAGCAGTTGGTTTCTCCGTTGAAACTTTGGTTTTTATGTGTTTATTAGCGCACACATCTGCAGCTCCTGGCAGAAGTTTGTTTGGGACCGGGCAAGTTTCATCAGTGTGTTGTCATCATTATTGTGCCGTCTCCACTCTGGTGTGGTGAATTGGATATAGACGTTTCTCGTGCTGCAGGCAGGCAGTCATGAGTCTTTAGTCCAGGAAACAAAACACTCTGATGCTTGACAGCTGAGCTGTCTGTAGTCTGAGCCTTTGTGTGGAGAAGAATTAGAGCTTAGAGTTTGCGGTTTGTCAGTCTTTGTGTGTGTGCAGCTTTGTGGAAGAACAGAGAGAGCGAGCAGGCAGTGCTATTCCAGAAGGATTACAGGTATACGCGTAGGCCAGTGCACATAACTGCTATGACTTCAGCCTCATTGTGCAGATTATGGCGTAAAATCCACTCTAATGAGGCTTCGGCAAGGGGACGATGGAAAAAACGAAGAACAGGCAACTTCTGAGGTACTGTTGCCAGGGTCACCAGCCACCAGCTGATCCTGTTACGAGAGGATCAGATATGTCTGACGGCCCTTTGAGGGACAGGCGGATCGAGAGAGGGAGGAGGGGATGGATAGGCAGATGAGAGAATAAAGTTTCCCTATTGCCTTCGTGACCATCATTAATGCCCTATGGTTAATTTGGCCACATTTTTTAGCACTGGCCCTTGTGTTCTCAGACTGAAAAACAAGACTGGTCCCATGCTGAGAAGCAGCTTTTATTAGGATTGTTTTAGCCTGGTGCCAAGAGGAGGCGGGAGGGCAAGACAAGGCCTGGAAATGGGATAAATATTGATGACTCCTTGACCGTTTATTTCTCCAGCGTCTTCCAAACTATTTCATGTTTATGCATCATGGCATTGATTTGTGTGTTGTTGTTTTATATCCCCTCCTTCTGTTTCATCCTTCTACCCCCCAATTCTAAATTTAATTTAAAAGCCTGAACGCGACAGATCCTGAAAATAGTTTGCATATTAAAAAGATGCTGATTATCGCAGAGTAGAAACACAAATCTTTAATTTTGTGCATTTTAGACACAGCTACTGCTGTTGCTCTCAGACAGTGGAAATAATTGTGAAATCTGCATATTGAAAAGACTGCGGTTGACAGTGCTTGTACGAGACAGGAAAGTGGGGTGGGGGGGTTAAATTGGACAACATATTTATCCATGGTGCCGTGTCCAGGGTTGTTTGTGAATACATGAAACGGAGGCGTTTAAAGGCTCAAATCCAGTGCTGAATAGAAAACCAAAATGGAAAACAATTTTGTTTATTTGGTCTAGAAAGGAGTGTGTTTATCGCTATTATGTCTTAAAAGCTATTATTTGATTTTCATAGCTCCTTAAAGTAGGCTTTGAAGACGGTTTGTCCTGTTGTTTGTTTTGTATGTGCGAGGGAAGATAAAATGTTGGTCTTTTAGTTTTATCACAGAATGCACACGTTTAATTTAAACTTGTATTACAGCACTGGTACACACATGACTCAAAATGTCACTAACGTGTTTTTAGCTTGGGCGAACTCAGTGGGCGGCTAAACGCGCACATTCAAGTTTGTTTGGTTAGCCTACAGTATCATTAGAAGAATTATAATAGCTACTTATGCAGATGTTTCAGTTGTGCGGTAAATCTTTAAATCATGTTTCCCGGTAAGTTGGCATTTTAAAACCGAGGGCATATGACCTCATACATACCCTCATCTCCTACTTAGTTTAATCTCAAATTTAGAAGCAACCGTCTGAGATTACATCTGAGAAATGTTAATGGTCAGACATTTCATTTTCATTCCTAATGCATTTAGATCTGTGTCGCAGAAGCCTTTCAGTACAGTTTTGGGCAGTTGTAGCGCATCAGTCGGCTACAGCTGAGCGGAATCAATGTCCGACTGGTTTTTGTATTCTCTCTGGACCTCTTATATATAGGGAAACCAGACTTGCATATAATGAGAAGCAGGCCTGTGTTGAAGCATATAAAAACAGCAAAGGGTAAAAAACCTCAGAACTCTCACCAGTAAATCCACTAACTGCTAAGCTAACTGCCTCGTGTTATCGTAGCCTTTCAAGTCCAGAAAGTGAGGACTGCAGAAATGTTGTATACACCAGGGATTGCTGAACTTATAAAACATATATCATAGTTTAATGACAGGGAAAAACGCTGGACAGATGTATCAATAAAACGGTCCAGATTGTGTATCTCGGAAGCACTGTATGGCTTTGCTTGGGAAGACCGACCCTCTCCAAATAGTTCCAGAGCTGCTGTAGTGCTGTAATAACATTTATTGCTTCTTGTTTTTATTGCTCATGGTCTGTGTTGCTTTTTATGTGATTTATTGTACACATAATATTGGCCACTTGTGTTACCATAGCGCTTATTAATTTCGGAGTTTTCCGAGCTAAGTGCGGCTCCGAATGAGAAGTGTCCAAATCATGTAATCAAATAAATCACTGGGAGATAAGCTAATTTTCCTGCAGTGAGTTCAGTGAATGAATTACCATGTTGAATGTTGGTATAAAAATCTCATTAGCCATTGTTAAATGGAATTCTGGTCGGTTTATAATGTAAGAGTGGTACGCCACAAAGTTTTATGACTTTCATGGCTAAGTGAGCCAACAATGCAAGCTAAAGTAAAGCACTTAAGTTATAATAATTGGAACGCTGAAACACTGCAAAGCTAATTAGTATTTCATCATTGCAATTATTATAACTTAGATGCTCTACCTTATAAACCGCGATGTCTTAAAACCGCTTGGCTCACGCGCATTATATTAAAAAGGAAAAAGGTGTCGACGCACATTTATTTTTTTTAACTTTTTTTGGCCGGTCTCTGTCAATCAATTCTTCCACCTGAAAATTAAATTCCCAAGTCAGAGTGAATTTTAATATTCTGTGCAGAATAAAGACCCTTAAAATGAAATGGATTTGAAATGTGCTAAGTGGACTTCAAACCACTGACCTTTTTTATTAGGGTCTTCTATTGCTATTCTTCCATTTCTGTTAAGCCTTTAATTTCCATTTTTGCCCTAATTACCTAGTTTAAAGGGATTAAGATTGAAGTATTGAGAATTACGTTTCCGAAAAACAATTTCATGAGAGTTGATATTTGTTTTAATTTTTTTAGCACCCTAATTTTTTCCCATATTGAAACAAAGATTATCAAGCGCAAATGCCTCTAGAAGTTTCTAAGATGGCCACACTGGTGTGTTTGTTGATTTTATAGGGGTCTGGGCACTAGACCCACTAGCTGACCAGCTAAACCAGCTGAACACTAGCCTGGTCAGGCTAGGAGACCAGATAAAACCAGCTAAGATGTTTTTAGCTGAGAATTACGTTTGTTTTCTTAAGAAAAAATCCGTAACCTAGTTGCTAAAAGTATGCGTGGGTCAGAGAGAGTGTGAGAGAGTTTTTTTGTTCATGTACATCTGTGTATCTTTATGCAGCTTGGATGAAATCTGTTGTTATTAAAACCCTGATGACATGGTCATGTGCATGTCTACAGCTTAAGAACACACAGTCAGAGGCCCCCCCATGCCAAACACACGGCATCACGGCCCACCGCAGCTTACACACTCGCGCTTGCGCTTTTGACAACGCCACCCTTTGGAGAACACCAAAAACCTTTACTGAATTTACTGGCTTGTCTTTTCCTCCTCTATCTCCTTCAAACACAAAAGCGACAGTAACAACTAAACAAAGCAAACTTCTCTCTTTCCCCCCGTGGCAGCAAGGTTGAAGCAATATGAGACCCCTACTGTGTTTAAAAAGGCATAGAGAGCGTGTAGCGCTGAATGGTGTCTCTCTATTAGACCCCTCGTACCTCCGTCAAGCGATCTGCTCGCTCTCTCTCTCTCTCTCTCTCTCTCTCTCTCTCTCTGATAAAGATCCATCAAGGAAACCCCTATTCCCCCCATGGAGACTTTTTACGTTTTTTTCCTTCTCCTTTATGAAATCTATTCTTTAATTACAAGCGCTATCATTTCGTAAGCCTCCTACTTACAAGATAATTTATTTCTTTTTCAAGTGCCCACTTAAAATGGCTTTTTAACATTTCACCCTGCAGCAGAATGCGTTGAATTTAAAAGATTTAATTTGGATTCCCCCTCCCCCTTTGCTTCACCCATTTCGCGTAAACCCCTACGCGCATACACACGTAATGCCCACCGTCGCCGCCGCGATTTCTCTTTCCAGTTTTGTTTGTATACTTCATTGCCAGTCCAGGCACTGTAAGGTTTAAGGTCTTGCGTAAAAACAAGATCCTCCCCTCTCGTTCTCTATTTTGTTCATCTCCTCCTCTTCCCCTTGTTGAGCTAGTGCCACCAGTGACCAAATCTGAACACTATAGCACTGAGAATCCCCACCGAGACTCTGTATACTTAGACCTGCATAGTGCTTGCAGCCATAACTATCTGAATTGCTTTTAATTGCCTGGTGTAGCTACATCATCTCATTCGAGAACATGCCTGCTTGGCTCTTGAGGGCAATTGTAAGTGTGAACGATGGGATTAAGTGGCTATTGATGTGACTTTAGCTTCTTTTGACAACAAAGACCAAAAGAGAATTCTTAACCCCCCCCCCTCAAACCCCAAAATCACTCAGCTACCCCCTTCTTTATTTCAAGGAGGAAAGAAATACAGTCAACTAATACAGTCCCTTCACAGGCAGTGGCAAGGAACCGACAAGCAAAGTCTGTTCTCGGCGGTAATTAGTTGTATGCGATAGCAATTATTTGCTGCATTTATTGACGCTAATTGTTTGAACAACCCGACTTACAGAAAAACAATTAAATGTGTGTGTGTGTGCATATCAGTGGTTATTAGTGTGTGATAAAATGCGTTTGAAGGAAATTAAGCCATAAATGAGCGCCTCTATTAGCCAACTGATGTAGAGGAACAGAAACACCGGCTCGCTTTGACAGCTGTTCGACTGGATGCTAATACAAGTCATTTACCAAAAGTAGCATACAGATTTGTGGTTTGTCTAAACTTTTGATTGTTGTGGTGGGGTCTGTAATCTCTCTGAGTCTCTTTCAAATCGTAGTGGCTTGGCCCTAAATAGATTTTTGTTTAGCTGTGCTTGCTGAGCCATTGTGAATTAGCATTAGAGAAAAAGCGTTCGCTCTGATGTCGTCAAAGACAAAAGCCTCAGGTCAACAGTGCTTATCCATTAGCAGGCAGAAAGGAAAACAAACCTTGTTTCGTCAGTTTGTAAAGATTTGGAGGGGAAATTGAAGTACTTGAGATTAAGAGTTTTGTTGCCATATGAAAGCTCTTTAAAACTTCTAAAATAAACCAAAGAAATAAAGTGCTATTGCACAGTACATTAAGGTTGTGAGTTTGTGTGTGTAAATGTGAATTTCGTTTCAGGGGGATCAGTCAGCGACTCCTGGCCGCCGTGCCCTGGTGTCAGCCTAACCAGCGTGACCATCACACTCCTGGCACCTCTCTGAAGTACGTACCCCGCCGCGCCGTTCTCTACGTACCGGGCAACGATGAGAGAAAACTGCGTAAACTGACTTCGCTGGACGTAGACTGTGCCGTCTTGGACTGTGAGGATGGGGTCGCCCTCAACAAGAAGGTATCAACTGCCCCAGCCTCCCCCTTGTCACCCCTCACCTGACCCTGTGAGATGCAACCCCAAAATCCTCATCATTTAAAGCTCTTTTAGCCAGGTGCTGATCCTTAATCACTCCAAAGAAAGCTACCTAAGCGCATTGCTTAAAACAAGCGCATTTCCGTCCCATTATGTGCCAATAAAGGCAAAAATGCCCCCCCATCACATTCCCTTGAAACAAGGTGCCCACTTCACACTGAGCAAACAGCAGGAAGTCAGCAGATGCTGCAGGTTAAAAGCATTCTCGACCCGCCCACACAGCCAGCCAATTGGCCCCGTTTACCTCTCCATGAAATTGTGATTGGTGCAGGAGCTAAAAGGAGAACCGGTGGAAAGGAGTCAGCTAACAAAGGTTTTTAAGTCATGTTAATAAAGATGATTGATATGGCCAGGGGCTATTCCTGCCTGAGTGGGGAAAAGGAGTTTGACAGACAGCCTAAGCTGTGACCCCTGAATAAAGGTGATGGATCCCAATGTTTTGTAACACCCACTTATTTCTTTATCACTGCTAAATGGGCGAACAGGTTTCAGAAAGAAACATCAAGTATCAACTAAAGCGGGAAAAATAATGCTTGCTTAATGCTCTCAAGTCTTTTGTTTAGTTTCAGGGCCTCAGTTACGAGGTATTCCACCTTTGACAGCCTTTAAGCTTATGAAGTGTCCTGTTTTTTAATAATGCTCTCCAAAAACGGCATTGTTAACTGATACGCGTCAGCGTTCTGTGGTCTTACAAAAGTTACAGTTGTTTTTACAAGAACTGTACGAAAAGATTAAAGCGCTGAACGAAAATTCTGTGCCTAAGAAGGGTTCTGCCAGGATAGGGTTATTTCATTGAGGAATACTAATGCTAGGTGATCTGAGAGGGGGAAAATAACATTAGAGAAGGTCTCGGGTCTCTCTCGGAGATAAACGGTTTCTCTTTGCTAGCTCATGTCCCTGTCAGAACTGATAGAATTAACGCTGTTTGTAGTCTCCCCGATAAAAATGCTAATAACTCGCTCTGGAAAACAACATTGTACTTTGCGAAGAGGCTAGAATATAATCCCATTGCTCCTCAGCTTTTTGATGGTATAAATCTGTCAAGGCCACAAGCGCTTATAATCCTTCGTACGAGCCGCAGTCAATTTTAAAGACCATATGTTAGCTTTAAAGAGCCTGGCGTAGCACGAGGAAAGCTGTGTTGCATTATTTATTTGCTAGCGCGTAACTGCGAAATGTAAAAATGAGTTATTAACTCAATAATAAAACGCTTCACTCCTCGGCACTCGCTCTTTCACTTCCCACACTCTCAGCTGTTTTCCCCATTCTGGCAATTGAAATCCGTGGGGGTCTGTGTATACCTATAGGTAGATATTTTATTTTCGGTGGTACTAAATGACGCTCCTCCTGCAGCTCGGTTACTTTTGTCTGGGCCTGGGCGGAAGACAGAATAGGAATGGATCACGGACCGGTTCTGGGAATAACTTCACTGATTAAGAGTGTGTTGATATAGCAAACAGGTTTCGGAATTACTTCAGCTCTCCGATACATTTGGACGCCTCATTATTTAAAATAATTCCGTTTTGTAAGGCTGATATTATTGGGAACATATCAATGCTGGAAAATGTAAATATAAAAGCAATTTTTTTGGCCTTATTGTGACTTTTATGAGTGGAGAATATAAGAAAAGAGGCCTATGCAGAGTGTTCCAGATTGGTGACTTATGTAGTTCCATGATGTTTAGGATGCTGGCTTAGAAAGCAGTATGTAGGCTGTAGGCAGCAAAGCAGCTCACTATATTTCATAAGAGCTAATTTGTCTTTTATCAGATTGCCATTGCCAACGTTTTGTAAAAATACAGTTGTACTACAGAACAACCTTTAACTGTGATTTTATTGCTCATTATTTTATGTATAAAATATTTTATTTATCTGCATTAATAGATGAAATATTTAACAGTAAATGTTGGATTTTGCAGTAATTGTTTGCCACACTCATTACTGTCACATTTCCCCCGAGCAAACCTGTGCCAAACCCCAGCCCTGCCCACTGGGTGCCATGTGACAGACAGTTCAGGCTGTCCGGTAACTGCTTACTGTCACTCTGGATTCATGCTTAACTCACACACACTTATTATTTAAAAATATCGTTCCCTCCTGATAAGGAGGGGTGAGTTCACTTTCTCTCCCTCCAGCAGGGGCTGGCGGCTACACCTGTCTTTTTCTCGCTCTGGGGGAGAGTTTGTTTATTTGTGTGTTTTGTGCCATAGATGCCCTATAGACTGTGGCTCAGTTTGGGGTATTCCACCCAGCATCTCTCTTCCCCACCCCCTCATCCCCACCCGCCTCCCCTTTCTCTCTGTGGCAGCTTCACTCCGTGCTGCCCCCCCCAGCTCCAGTCCCTGGAAGTTTGGAACTAATGAACTGACTGCTGAGCCGCCGCCACGGAGCTTGGTCCCAAACTATACTGTACTTCACACTCGATTTATTCTCCAGATGGCAGGACTACGCAGCCCTGCCGGGGGGGGGGCACCTCTTCCACTGAAGTGTGAAAGTGGACGGATGTTGTTTTGAGATCCTCTGTGATCAGCTCCAAGCTCCTGAAGCCACCCAACATCATATGTAAAGAATAAATCCCCCTGCTAACGGGCTCACCCGAGCCGTGATGTCTGTCTGTGTATGTGTGTGTGTGTGTGTGTGTGCCCTTGTTGATTTCGCAGAGGTGTAGTGTCACTAGCATCAGACTACGTGTTATCTGATGCGCTCACCTGCGGGTGGTGACGGCTGATGTCTGGAATCATGACAGTTATTCCTGCCTCCCCTTTTCTTTTACCTCTTGCTCTCTGTGAATTTTCTCTCCCTTGTTTTTACGGTTTCACTATTTATCCACGGCCCTTGCACCTTTACTCAGCAGAGCAGGTGCAAAACATCTTGCTAAGCAACAGGTTTGCTGGTTTAGGCCCAGGCTGATGGGCTCAGTTCATCCCAGGACTGATTCAGATTAAGGATGTGCAACAGTATTTATTTTGGAAATTGTTCTAGTTGGTGGGTGTCCTGATTGACTAATATATATATATATATATATATATAAACATTCTAACGTTACTGCAAGAAAGTTTTGAGAACTTCTAGAGAATGTTAGCCAACATTCTAAGAACATTTCCTGTTGGCTGTGTCCTTTTAAATTATATAGACTTAAATATTTATATATGTTTTATATAATATATAAATATTATATAAATATTCACATATATATATGCAAGTGGCAGACACTTTTATCCAAACTGACTTACAGTACATTTAAGTTATAAATTTACATGTGCTCCCTGGGAATATTATTTATCATATATCAATAGGGTGCTTTCAACTGAGCAGCATTAACTGAATGTTAATACAATACATGTTAATCTACAGGACATTTTGAACCTTCCTAAAACGTTCGAAATAACATTTTTAATGTTTTTGTTAACTAAAAGAAGCATTGGGGGAACATTCGTGAAACGTAAGAATTGTTCGCTGGGGAAGCCCTGCATGATTAGGACGCTTCAGGCTGAACTCTGTGGAGGTGCTTTTAAAAAACTTTGAGGGAACTGAACGTGGTGTTGCTTTTAAGGAAGGGATGTTAAAGACACTGAGATGTGTTTTACTGTGCAAACTAATTGTCTAACAGCACAATATGCTCCTCACCGCTGCCAAAATGTAAAAGAACTGAATAGACATCAGTCAGATTAACTATTCTGATGTTTGGTGATTAGATTATTGTGCATATGGCATGTCGCTTACATAGTGAAAATAAGCACTTAGATCTCACAAACACGTAAACATCTGTCTCATAACCAGATATGACTGTATTTTTTTATTTTTGTAATTTTCTGTCTTTGTGTACTTTCTCGAACAGATGAATATGAAGAGCGCATTAGTTACTGACTGCATGGCTGTGATTTTCACGTTAATATTTTATATGAATATTTTATATGGCGTCATTGTGTTTAACAGCAGGCTGTCATGTCCACAGTCTGTTTATATTGTGTCATATGTTCTGTTCTTTGTCAGCCCTGGTGGTGGCAGTAGATGAAATGATTTGGGAAAAAGTGGCCCGTGGTTTATATTTTTACATATGCTATCTGCAGTACATATGTCAGGTATCAATGAAACGTCTCGCAGTGGACGGCTCCATACCTGCACGGTGGCGCGCTGCGTGGGAACGCTTTTGTTGTCTTTTTCTCTTGTATGCATTCAAGTACAGTACTCATCTTCTGTTTGTCAGGACCGGCTCAATAATACACTATTATAGTCTTGAATTTCAGTTTGAGCTTATTTGAAAGTGTAATACTTTGGCTTCCCGTCAACATTTCCAGTTTACCATAATTTATGCAACCAACTGTTATCGGATATAGAAGCCCAAAACGCAACGTCTGTATTTTGAAGTCATCTTGGATTTCTTCCGTCACGCTCTCTCTGGGTCGGTTCAAAGAGGGAATGCCACAATGGATTGCAGCAGTGTCGTGATGTGTCGATGTGTGCGTTAGTGGAGTCCACGTCACAAATACTGCAAAATAAGATTTGGCCTTTTCAATTTGTGCTTGGAAGTTGCTATAGCTGAAGAAAGCTATTCTGGTTAGTTTTTATTTAAGGTTACAGCATGTGGCTTAGGGTGTGTAAAGAGATATATAAAAACCGTAGAAGTCTATGGAATGCACCCATGTAGATAGATAAGTAAACGTGTGTTTGTGTGTTTGTGTGTGTGGATGGTAAAAGTCACAACCAGTCAGCGATATTTAGTAAACATGCTAAGTAACGCTTATTTGAAAATGTAAAAGCGCACAAAGGTTTCTGTGCGGGTTAGATTTGGGGTTAGCATGAGGGTTAGGAGATAATATATATAAAAGAATATATAAGTCATTACGTCTATAGAAAGTCCCCACAACACATAGAAACTGAACGTGTGTATGTGTGTGCACATTGTGTGTTTTATTTTAATGGTTTATTCATTTATGGTAGATCAACAGCCTGTCCCTTACTCATTTTTGTTTTATTGAAAAGAGCATCTTGGCCATTCTGAACATTCTGAACATTCCGGGTTTGGAATGACATGAAGGTGTTGACAGAATTTTTATTTTTGGAAAACTATTCTCTTCTAACTGTTCCTTTAGCAGAACTGAAACAGCACAGCAGAGGAATGTTCCGAAGGAACACAGGGCACTCGGGCTGCCAAGAAACACAAACGCCGATCCGAGGCGTTCACACAGAAAATGAATCTCCAGCATTAGTGAACTCGGCCCGTGTGCTGCCAGATCCTGCCAGTTAAAGAGCGGGGTGTGAATACCATACCTCTATCACATTATTTTAAAGGGTCTGTATGAGGAGTTATCCAGAACGCTTGCAGCTGAATAAGACATGGACAAGTTCTTCACGGCTCAGTTTAATGAATGCTTATGAGAGGAGTTATAACAGCTTGATTCAGGATAAACGGATACATGTGCTCTATCAGAATGAGAACACATGAATAGAGATGAGCCATCCGTTTCACTGCTGTTTCGGTCCCAAGAGTTTGATTGTAAAAGATTACAAACAACAAAGACTGGAATGTCAGCTTGATTTATGCAGCGTGTATTATACGCCATCAAACGCAGAACTGCCTTTGATAGAGGATAATTTCATTGCCGATCACACAGAGTGTCTTTTATCTAACCTGTGATATATTACAAGTGTTATCTTGCAATGCAAGGGCCGGTGAAATGGCGTATGCTAATCTGTAATGTATGCGTAACGTATCTGGTAAAATCAACAATAGCTAAGAAGTCTGACTGTTTATCTTAAGTAATTTAATAGACACCATCTGGTAACTGGGGGCGTGGCTACACGTGGGTGGCTCCACCCAATAGAGCCATATGCCCGGCCAATAGAATTTCAGCAAAATGAAACATTTTGTTTGAATTAGCATTTACACTTTGCTCTGATTGTATATTGGCGAAGCTAGTGTCCTCTTTTTGTTGTAGTATTTATTATTATTATTATTATTATTAGGTTATGTCTGTAGCTAAATTACAGCATTGTGACTTTGCTATGGCCGATTTTTGTCTCGACCCCTTTTATAAAAGCCTTTATTCTGTTTTACGCAATAATGCTCACCAATGACCAATCAGATGTCATTTTGGTAAATTTAGCACGTTAATCGTGTTACGTCATTGGCTGATCGCTCACGTGTGCTGTACATTGAGAGATCATTTACTCGGATCACTGTGTCCTGTAGCATGTTATTCAGGTTGTCTTGTGCTTCACAGGCACAGGTTGCACAGAAAGATGACTTTGTTCCCCAGCTCTGACTCTGGCAGCAGGTGTGAGCAACTCTAATGGCTTGAAAATTGAAAGTCAGTTACTGCCGACACTCCTTGCTCTCCCCGTAATGTCACTTTTTAAAAAGACAACCTTAAGCGTCCAGCAAATAATCTGTTCTCTGGTGATTTCACTTCATTGCGAGAGAAAACAGGATGAATTAAGGGTTAATGTAAAGCACTTTTCTGTCCTGTTGCGTGTACTTTTTTGTATTTTCAAAGGACAAGAGAAAATTGTTTTCAGATTTATCCAGATTAATGTGGAGGTAGTGGCCATAGAATTGGAACAAAGATGGAACATAGAAAAAACCCCAAGAAAAACTAAGCCCAGACATATTGTGGCATTTCCCCAGAAGCCCAGAGAGATCCTTCTGTTCCCACTGTCATCTCAGACCTCACTGGATGAAATTCTGACACGCTGCCTTCATCGTAAGGCCGCGTTTGTGTATTTAGCCGCACTGTCGTTCAACATGATTTTCTCAGATCCAGCTTTCATTGTGTAGGTCGTATTAAATGGGAGTTTTGATGACGGATGTTTTAAGTGCTGTGGGAACACAAGTAGCATTTTGGAACGGCAGCTTACCAAGTACACGAACAGTGAGCCTTTATGGTTAGCAGCAGATGTTGAACGTGGCTTCATCATGGTGGGCCAGAGGTCCCATCTGAACGCTCCTTTACTGGAACCTTTCTATCATCTCGACGCTGGGAGTCCAATGCAGCTCAGCGTATCACAAAACGCTGAGTTTCAAAGAAAAGCCTCTCTCTCTCATTATCAAATTACAGCCGTCTGTTTTGATTGGCAGGGCCGGGCGGCCGCGTAGTCGTGCAATATTAGAGCCGCTCTAGCAGCTCTCCGAAAAAGCAGCAGCTCACGGGTCATTCTTTAACCTCACAGTGTGAGCAGAAGTGGCCGTTTCAGGAGGTTGAGAGCATCTAACATCCGGCCTAGAGGGACGCGGTTCCCTCTCATGCGGAACCGGACAAATGTGGAATAAGCAGAGGATCACATGTTGGATCTGTTAATCATTCAGCTGGAATAGAGCTCCAGATGCCCGGCACATCACCTGTCAGACTTTGTCTGTGGGACATTTGTTTGCATAGATTTCACATCTAAAGAATCGGGGTCACCCGCCCCTCACATGGTTACAGCTCATTTCCACCAGTATTGCAGGTGTCACCGTGGGGAGCAAGATGACAGTAATTAAAGAACAAAACTAAATGAGTGCGCTAAATCGAATGCAACATAGAAATACCACTGGCCGTGGTTATATGTCTGTATGCGTGTTCATATATCTGCTATCTGTAAGACATTTTAAAGACACAGGTCACCAAAAAATAAAAATGTCGTTGTCATTTATTGTGACTTACTGTCATCGAGCAAGTACATGACAGATGAGTGTTCAAAAGTCTCTGTAGCCTTACTCCTAATTCACAACAGTAGGGTTATAATAATGGTTTATAATTTAAGCCGTCTGTCCAATTTCCAATGAAATGTCAGTTTGGCTTCATTTGACTTTAAGATACATAAAGAAAAGTGCATAAAGTAACCTGCTAATTTATGTTTCAGACAGAGATGGTGGTAGAGAGGCAAGTTTCCGATTACATGTTTAAATGCAATAGATGTTGAGCAGAATTTTCTTGTGTTTAAGGCTGGGAAAGCAGATAATTAAATGAGAATAAATGAGGAATATTTATTTGTGCGTAAACTCTTCCTTCGCGAGTACTGTCAGGTTAGTTACATTTATTTACTTTAATCATTACATCTATAGTCCCAGCTGTTCTGAGGATGTTTTAAATTAATTCTTTCCGTCTTCATCCCCCCTCCTTTCCCTCTTCTTCACTCTCATTTCTTTGAATACAAATGTATAGGGAATCCATTATACATTTCAGATTTTATACAAACCTGTTTTTGAACGTCTTTGATTTAGACACTGAATAATCCAAGCGTAAATCTATTCCTTGGCATATCACACAGCTGGAGTCCAAATTCTCTACAAATATGAAGGATATGGCCTTTTTTTAAACTTCAAAGTCCGTCCTTTGTTTGGAGTGTTTTGTGGACGTGCTGTCATGATACTGTGCTGAGCTTTAATGATGGGCTTGATGGAAAGAATCAAAGATCCCTCAAACCTGTGATTCTCCTGGTCACTCTGTGGGAAGCTGGGTGATTGGGGAAGGGTCTTTTGAAGCAACTAGTTGGACGGGCTTCCATTAATGTAAAACATTTCAGCTTTCAAAGTACTTTATTCCAGCTCGGAGTGGCTGGGGCCCCTCAGGAGCCGAGCTCTTCTCAGGAATGTTCTTTCTGTCAATTTACTGTGTGAGGAAATGTGTTAGCGAGCTCTTCCCACTGATAGAAATTCAAATATTTTGCTGTCTGGAACGTCAGTTCAAAGCATTACTGTGCGTGCTGATAGAAAGCACGGAATTGTGTGACGTGAGTTTTGATAAAGCGTTACACAATTCAATGTGGGTCAGCGGTTATTTCATTCTGATTGGTCCGTTTCTTCTTCTTCACTTCTTCCTCCATGCTCTTGTCTTTGACCTGATATAGGTGCTTTTTGATGTTGACTTGAGTGAAAACACACAGGTTTGAGTAACATATGAACATGATATCAGTTACACGGAAAGTATGGTTGAGCAGTATCTACGACACCGGATCAGTGGATTATGCTGAGGATGAGCGCGCAGCTCTTAGACTGGATCCAACGTGGAGCGGCTTTATGAATCAGAGTTATGGCTTCGTAAATCCATCAGCCCTGCTAAAATTACCACAGTGATCTCCAAATACATAATAGGGTTCAAGGGTATCCACGACTGCCTTTTGAAAAGACATTGAGAAGTTTTGTGGATCCCTTTGTGTTCATTTAAAAATTAAACAGCCTACCATAGACTGTAAGATGAGGACCATAATGTTAGTTTAGATATATGAGTGTCTAGATTGTATGTTGGTTTTAATCAGTTTTGCTGGTATATCTACAACACTTCAGATATAAGATGTTGTGATTACCAGGTCAAATGTGTTTTTATGGTCCACACTAGACTAGACTAGGATTACA
>JAZGTI010009594.1:0-18645 GCA_036877585.1 Botia kubotai | reverse complement strand
GCACAGACAGGCCTACTTTGTTAGTCACCAGCTCAGTCCATCACCTTCTACTTAATTACTTAAACTCTTTATATATATTTAAGTTTTATTCCTACATCATCCCTTCCATTAAATTCAACCGCATGGGCAAAATATCTCAGAAATGTGGGGGTCATTTGGAAAAAAACTTCCATTGCAATCATCATCATCCCTATACACTACGTAAAGATGAATCTGTGCTAGAGACACACATTGATTGCTAATGGCACACTGGCAGTGCATTTATTCAAAGAAAACCAGAATGGTAAAGGAAAGAATGAAAACTAATCAAAGAAGACCACTTCAGTTATCCAAGCAAAACAGTCTGCATGTGTGTCTGTGTGTCTGTCACTCCATCTGTGACGTATCATCTCAGTGTGCGCACGTAATACATGTTGATTTGCCTGTGTGTTAAAATAGGGCCCTTACATTTGCCTGCCACCGCGGTTAAACAGTCTGTCTCTCTTTACCGCATCCAAGCTCAGATCCAAACAAATGGCTCTGTGTTCCCTTATGAACCACAAGTGGGCGCAACAATTTTAACATAATGTTACGTACACATCGACTAAAAGACGCACAATTTAAGTGTTTTGACTGCTCGTTTCTGTTGCTATGCCAACTGCTTGTCTAATATAGGTTAAAAAGCTTAGCAGTGATAGCTGATTAGTGAATTAATAAAAGTTAACAGTTTGTTAAGATAACACATAATACTTATTGGGCCAGTTTTATAATCTCCTATGAAATGCAGTCTACATTAAACTCACAAAAAAAGACTCGAGACGTGGCTGTACTTAAAAATAATCGAATTATTTTAACTTTGCAACAGAAATGTTCTTAGAAATTCTAAGAACTTCTAAATTGCTTCAGAAATTACGTGCACGGAAATAGCTCATAGACTGGACGATTTATGTCATTTGACAGCCCCCTGCTGGTCACAAACATATACTGCAAAAGTATTCTGCATGTTTCTTAGAACCAGTATGTAAGCAGACGTTTGTTAAAAGCCGGTCTTTCCTGTTAAACAAACCAGCTGAACCGCCTGAATGTCGCGTACACCATGTCGTTGGAACTTCCTGTGATCAGTGATTTAGCCATATGGGCGGAAATTCTGTATATATCTTACGGCAATGAAATTAATTTTGTTTGCACTGATTTCACTGACAAAAAGCAAATGTACTAGTTAATATGTAAATCGCAAAAATGTAATAAAAGTATATGGCACAATGCCATGAAGCAAAATAAGGACACAAACTGTAACACACAGAATGTCCATATACACACATTTAAACACACACGTTGAAAGAGCCTAAGGTAAAATGACATAGAAGCACACAGATCAGATAAACATATACACACGTGCAAGTGGTCAAACTAGCTCTTTTGTGAGACTGTTTGTGTTTCAATCCCAGACTGCCTTTCATTTTCCGACATTCCAGTCATTGAGAAACAATGGTGGGGTTTATCAACATTCAATCTTCCTGTATGAAATACACAATCTCTTTGAGTTTAGTTTCTACACGTACATAATACTGCCTAATAACGTCCTGTACACACAGTATTTGAAACAGACGTTACACACACTTTGTGTTTGCTGAAAGACTACCTTCAACACACCCTGTACCATCGGGTTACACCTTTTATCTTCCGTGAACCTGTTCTCAGGTTTATTTCATAACTCTCGTATTACATAGTCTACACACACTTCTGATATGCGTCAATATAAAGAGCACAGGTGGGGCTATAAGAGCAGCAGCCAACAATAACAGGACATAAAACACTCCCTATTATACACATCTGTGTGATTGTAGTTTACAATACCCATACCCATACCTCGACGTCTGTGTCGTCACTGCGTTTGAGAATGATCACGTGACACACTGGACGTTCTCCCCCTTACAAAAATGTTGTGTAGATCTAACCACAGTTACTATATATTGCATCTACAGTAAAACGTAAGGCATTCGTTCCAACTGCCAAACAAAACGACCCTGGAAGGTTAGACAGCTTAAACTAAAGAACTGCCATATTACTTGATTGGGGTGTTACAGCAAAACTATGACTTTAGCGGAAACTGTGCTGGCCAATTAGGAAGCGTGTACTAAGAGGGTCTATTCCAGTAGCTGATCTGCTTTATTAAGAATAAACGCACACAAAATAAAGGAAACGTAAGAGCAATGAAGAGGCTAATTAAACGTGGACTTTGTAATTCGTGCCCTATAAAACCATAATGCTTATAATTGGGCGTTTACTTCACACCATGTCTATGAACCAGCACGTCTGATGAACCAGAAGTGTAATCTACTTTAACAGCTCACTGACAAAAACATGTACGACTGTGCATCACCAACAAAAAGGCTCTACGAAGCTCGTACACCTGCCCTGACCCTAGGTCTTCTAACAGTTTCCTGTAATGTTAAGACTTGCCTTTTGAGTTGCCTACCTAGCATTGTTGTATATCGTAAACATTTAATTGCTTTCAAACACACATATGATACCCCCAAACACAGCCTCGGTAGAAACTAACAACAAGACTCATAACTAATCTATTTATACACTCAACGACCTGGACATCGCTGTCTCGCAAATGTGAATGGCGATACTTCATGTTACCTGACCGGTTATGCCTGTAATGATCGCCACTTTTCTTTTTGTCTTTCCATCTCCGTTCCCTTTACCACAGGCCGACGCTGCTGTGCACTGAGCCATTATGTGTGTCTAGTTTCGGTGTGAGTTCAGATGTCTTAGCTCCGGTGTGCGTTTTGTATTTCTTATCATCAGATGATGGTGATGGGATGCATCCGAAACTCCAGCTGCATCAGCGACACATCAGGAACCTGGGCTTAGCAGCCAATAGGAGAGCAGAGCGCCTGTGACGTATGGGCAACCGAATACAGAGGAGGAGAAAAACCCTGTTGCTTTTTGTACGTAGACGCGTCACAGCGCCAACTAAAGGACACGAGTTTCTGGAGGAATTAAAAAAATCAAACTACGGGGCATAACAAGCCTGTATAAACTCATCCTTTAATATAAAAATCGTAGATGTTTCCACCTATATTATAATAAATGCGTCAGTTAACTGAGTGAGTGTTACAGCTATGAATAGGTTTTAAATCCCTGACATTATATTGTCTGTTTCATGCTTAAAACATTTTGCAAAGAAATCAGAATGAGGACAATTAAATGAAGAACAAGACAATCAAATGTTTTACGTACATATTTAATTTTTTATTATATTAATTTAATATTATTTATATTATTTAAAGTTCTAAGGTATTTACACCACATAAGACACAACAAAATATACATTAAATTCTGTAGGTATCACATTTATACAACAAGTACTATAGTATGAAAGCAAAAACAGTGTTTTTGTATTTTTTCTGGTAGTTATATAGTTTTATATTATATATCATTACTCAGTCTAATCTCCAAAAGTCCTCATACATAGTTATTTCCAATAAGAAATGTAAATCAAACACATAACACAAACACATAAAAAAATAAATAAAACACGTTTTTTTTATTTATGATGCAGAACGTGACTGTTTCAAATGCATCAAAAATACTCAGGTTTGCTTTCACTCAGAGGAGCATTTTAAAAACACTAATTTGTTAGCCAAAGCTGACGTAAATTTCTGTCCTCCCCTTCTGCTATAATGTGCTACAAGCATTTCAAGTAAACTTCAGACCAAGTGATTAAACCAAAACGTTATCTGTATATATAGAACCACACAAAAACACACAATATACATGTAGGTAGTGTTCTGTTTGTCATTGGCCTTCATAGAAGGTGAGATTTCTGCTAAGAATAGAGGGAGTGAGCAAGACCATAATATGGTTACTTAAAAGAACCAGTTTTAAAGCCAGTGTCCCAGATACTATAAATTCCCTGCTCAGCAACTATTGGCATCACCTAAGCATTTGGAATAAATGCAAAGAGCGCCAAAGGGTTCTGAACAATTATAATAATAAATTGTTGCATGGCTGCTGCTGCATGGCTGCATGCAGGTACGTGTCAGGTAAAAGTACAAGCATGCAAGCAGCCGAACCGAAGATTTTTTGACACTTAAGTCTCAGACATTGTGACAACTGGCATAAAAGATATCACATTCAAAACTCTTAGATAATGTGCAGGACTGTGGCATAAAGGCACAAAAATACAGTACAGTTTCCTGTGTACATGTCAATGAAATATTACCTGAAACCAGTAGTATAGAATATTACCATGATAAGACTCAAATACATTTGTGCGTGTGGAGTATAAATGATGATTTTCTGTGGCCCTGTCGGCTATTAGCTTACTTACTCCTAATTAAGTCCTACTTAATTACATAGTGCACATACAAGACCATTTCACTGTAGTGTGAAACCCAGATAGCCAATTTCCCACACAGTTCACCTGAACCAGGTCTAAAACACAGGGCCGATTTGTCATATAGCCATAAATAATTACACAGATTACCATTTTGCAAAAAGGTGTTTTTGTACCATACATGGTGTGCAGTTTTAGCATACAGGTTTGTAGAGCTTCTGAGCTGTTGTGTTGAGGTCATCAGAACAGAGACGTTACATATAGCACAGCACACGACATATTGTATAGCTTGTTTAGGTACAACAGTATTGGTCCAGTTTGTTGCCACAGCACCACTAAAGACCTTTGATCAACTCTGCAAATAACAAGGTTACACACAAATGAGAAGTGAGAGTTAATCACACGTGGCAGTCAATGACTTGCAGTTAAGTGCAAGCAAAGGTGTTTCATCATAACTGTAAATTTCCTCAGAAACGTTTATTGAATCCATATGTACTAGAACAAGGTTGGCAAGTCCCCAATCAGTTATCATGCGTAAATTACTGTATTTGATCTTTAGTTTCAGGGGTGTGTATCCTTGTAAAACAAACTTTATATTTGTTATCATGTTATCAGCTAATAATGAATTATCAGACACACCCTGTGTAAAGTATGTGTGTGCGTGTCTCACCTGTGTCTAGCCCTCTGGAGGAGGGGCATGCGATGAATGACACTTATTTTTCTATAAGAGAAATAGATTTGTGAAAGATTTGGGAGTTTATCGGAATATGTGGGTATTCAACTGTAGTCTTTATGCTGTTACTAACCTTCTGGTGCAGCCGGTAGTGAAGGGCTCGGTCTGAAAGCCACGGGTGTTTCAACGACTGTGATGCACTCATTCTCCAGCTGCACACAAGTAATGCAATTTGCATCAAAACACAAGCATGTACAAACACACAACCAAATAAGGATTCAACATTGACTTCTGTTGTTTTTAAATAAGCTTTTTCAGAATTTAAAGAAAAAAACATTATGAAGTTTATTGAACTAACCACTTTCTGTTTGAGGAAGGCCCAGACTGTTTTATCAGTTTTAGCTCATTTTAGGGACATGAGCACATGTATAGCTAAAGTATATGTAGGTATGTTTTATGTAGTATATGTTTTATAATAATCATTAGTTGTTTGTTCAAATTTTTTCTGCATTTTTACAATTAAAAAACACTCTACTACTACTGTTTACTATATATTTTTGTATATACAAATGAGGACATACTCAAAAGGAGGTTTGCTTAGTTTTGTCAAGTTTTGCTCACTTTTGTGTTCACACACACACACACACACACACCTTTTGCTTTTCACAAGGAGTTGTGAGATAAATTCTTTGGCCTCCTCAGAGATATCAGCAAATTCTGCCTCTTCAAAACTCCACTGACAGGCCAGAATGTTATTTAGAGTCTCATTATCATCCTCACCCAAGAACGGAGACAGTCCACTAAGCCTACACACAAAAAACAAGTTTTATTTCTATTGCAGTTCTTCGGTTATTATTATAACTCTTCATTATTGTTTATGGTACAGACTCACAGCATGTAAGTTATGACACCTAAACTCCACGTATCAGTTGGGAATGAGACAAATTCATAGTTGATGACCTCAGGAGCCAAAAATTCAGGAGTACCGAAGTTCACCTTCAACTTTTCCCTCGGTTTATATCTAAACAGAAAATACGAAAGAGAAGACAGAGTACAGTAGAAATTAATTAAAACAAATCGAAGGTGGGTAATTTTTTAAAAATGTATATATTCATAATATATTTTATTTCTTTAAGTTTAAAAGTTCTTGCTGCTTAGAGTGAAACAATGCTCAGGTCGTATACGCATAGACACAGATAGACAAAAATACTAACCTCCTTGCAAGCCCAAAGTCGATTATCTTGACCTTGTTTGTTTGTCGACTGATACAGAGAATGTTTTCAGGCTGTGGAAACAGTGAGAAAGAATTATGCAGGTGTGCGAAGCTGATGTGTGTAATATTTTCAGCGTTAAAATACTTTCTCCTGTCGTAGCCTAAACCGCAGAGTCTGAGGTTAGTGATTTTTTAGGCTGATTTTCCTGAAAAGTGTAAACACAGTGTGCAATCAAAACATTGCTCTGACTACCCTGACCAGCAACATTTTACTCAATCACACGCGTTCAGAGCGGGAATCTCTGAGTGTTTATAAACATGCTTGTATAAACAAGTCATTATTTCTGCAATTCCTGATGTTAACATCACAAAATTATACAATTTAGCTTATAAAATGTATGTTATTTACAATAAAGTGTTTAATACCTTTAAGTCAAGGTGCAATATGTACATCTTGTGCATATACTGAAGACCTTCAGCGATCTGTCGGATGAACAGCACTGTGTCCAGTTCTGTCAGTGTATAGTTCTCATCTATGATGCGGTCAAACAGCTCACCACCATCAACGCTAGAGGTTACACACAGAACAAACTTACAGCACATTCTACAGCAAAATCAAGCTGAAAACTGCAACCTTTTTGGATTAAAAATGAACAAAAATCACTTATTGATAGCAGGTCAACTGATTTGCAATGCAATGTTAAGTTTATTATAATGATTTATAATTTAGGATGACAGGAAAATTTGTGTAACGTGTCATGTCCATAAACAGAAAGATAAAGACCTGCCAAATATCAACAGTGGCTTAGAATTTAAACTTGTCATTAAATTTTAGGATGTAACTTGTAACTGCAGTTTTATGTTTCACACAGAGATGGCGATAGAGAGGCAAAGGTATGAATTGCAGCTTCATAAAAGAAACAAAGCAAGAAGCATTAAAACAAACAACAGAAATCTATAGTATGTCTCCATTTGGCGTACATGTGTGCATGAAGCTATAATGCATTTGAGGCTTAAACTTACTACTCCATCACTAGGACAATTTCATAGCGAGATTCGAAGGCGGCATAGAGCTGAATCAGATTGGCGTGGTTCAGCTGGTTCATTACCTCAATTTCACTCTTCACCACTTCCTGTCAACATAAACATGTAAAATCACTGGGTGAAACTGCTGCTATCATCGTGTCATACTCCTTCAGTCATGATGGCATTGTGACTGGTACATAAACTTGGCATTTACCTTCTCTTTCTGACTCCTAGCTTTGATCACCTTAGCTGCTAATATGAGCCCAGAAGATTTCTCCACACACTTGTGCACCACACCAAAGCGTCCACTATAAAAATCAAAATACAAGAATAAGTAAGTTCAATATCTCATATTGAAAATCTAAATTCTCACACCATTTGTAAGGCAAGATTCACTTTGATTCACTTTAAGAGCTAAAAATATGTAGTATCTCTCTCTCTCTCTCTCTCTCTCTCTCTGTCTTTCCCATACACATTCTTGTCCCTTACATTTATGCCCTTGTATATCTGATGACCTGGAAGCCATAAAAATTATTAGGAAATGTATGTTACAGATTTGTAACAGATATTTCAGGCATCCCAGTTACAATAATTTAAAAAAAAATTGATGTTAAAGGGATACCATAAGAATATCAACATCTGCTAAACTTCATGAGGAACAACAAGAAGATTAGTGAACGATGATAAAATGTTTTTTGGGGAGTACTGTTCCTTTAAATCTGATGCCATATATACCAAACCATCCATCTATAGTAAACATGATCTTCTGTCACTCACCCTCCAAGAACTTCCTCTTTATTGATAGTGTAGTAGCTGGTAATCTGGTGGGTTTTGGTTGTGACTAAACGGTGCTCGAATGGAGCAGGTGGAGGAGGAGAAGACTCTACGAACACATGAAGCTTGAAAGATGAGATGAATCAAAATCAAGCCAGAATACAGAATATATTCTCAAACCTTCTTTCTTACCAATAACATATTCTTCTGTTACTGGCTCCCCATCTTGTCGCTCCTCTTTTGTCTCTGGGCCCACCTCCGCAGCTTCACATTCTGCATCTGATGCCTCCAGGATCTGTAACTTCTCTGACGTCTCCTCCACTTGACTTAATTTCAGGTCATCTGGCTCCAGATTCTCATCAGCAACATGTCTCTGAGAGCTGGATGTAACTTCCTGATGCTCCACACAGCTACATAAATAAACGAGTAAAGGATGAAAATAAAAAAGCAAAAGAGATAGTAAGTAAAGGTTAGTAAGGGAGGAAGAGTAAGTAAAGGTTAGTAAAGGAGGGACAGTAAGTAAAGGTTAGTAAAGGAGGGATAGTAAGTAAAGGTTAATAAAGGAGGATAATATACAATATCTCTATATATATCTTATTCAATGTTGTTTAAAAACGGGAAGATTTTTTTATTGGCATCCATGTGTTTTTATTTTTAAACCTATTATTACTTATTTTGTACTGTAAAATAAACAAGGGTAAATACTCTGAAATTTGTTTTGATTTTTATCTTAAAATCATTTAAAATACCCCAGACTTACGTGTCTTGTGTTACTGTGGTTCTGTCATCAGTCTGGCTGGATAAATTCCGAGAAGCGAGCTGGCTCTCTGATAGAGCTTCTGTCTTCTCTTCCTGCTGGTTATCCTCTTTTACTTGCAACAGTTCAGTTATAGTGTCTTCTTTTCTTGTCTCTTCTTCCACCACTGAGGGTTGTTTGTCATCCTGTCTGTCTCTATATGACTCTAAGTTTCTCTCCTCTTCAATAAGATTCTGGGAGGCTGCTGAGCCAGCTGCTGTTTCTGCTGTGCATTGTGAAATCTGAGCATTCTGTTGATTGAGCTTCTGGACTTCTTCTAAATCAGCCTGGACCAAGTCTGGAAAACGAGGGGGTAGAATTGTAATTACTTTTTGATTCTTAAAATGAATGGTCTTTATTATTTAAGATTTAATATGTTGCTACTATATTCAAAGTCAATTTTGTCAATATTCTCATAAATATTTTTCTCACCTGTTGCATCTACTGGTTTTCTTTTCTTCTGTGTTTTTAACCCCTTTGAATACACTTTAGATTTCTCTTTGCCATCCTTATCTCTTAGCTAGAGAGAGAGAGAGAGATTCTGTGTTATTTTGAACCATGTCAGTAAAATTAAATGATACATTTTCCTAATTTGGTAACACAGAGGCCAACATTTAAAATGAACATTAACAAAAGTATTATATATTAACAACCCTTTAAATATAAGCACCTGTTTTGTATCCAGCCAATGCAAGTTCACACAAGTGCACTGAGCTGCTAATGTGTAATAAATCTGATATTGACTATCACACACACAACAAATGCGCTTGGTGTCTGTTGTGAGCCGAATGCACAGTTGTGTCCTTGAGCTCCTGCTGGGAATCACTCATCATGTCATCAGTTCATCTGTTTTAGAAATGGCTCAAGCCACTGAGCAGTAACCTTGCAGCCAGTTCTAGGAAAGCCCCGGTTTGAAATGCAAATAAATGTTGTTGAATAAATAAATACCAAACATATCATGATGTAAATATGCTTTCATGTATAAATATAACTTTTGTTTACAAAATACATCACTATGTATATCATCATTATGATGACAATTAAACAAACATCACACAACATAAAAACCAAATATAGAACAATTTATTACAAACAAAAATGATAAAACAAACACGCAAATATTTTGGAAATAAATGTTTGCATATTAAAATTTATTGTGCCTTTGTCTCACTGTTTTCTTGTAATTTTTTACTGTACCCATTTTCTTCTGCACCTTATGAAATATGTGTTGACTGTGTTCTTTTGAACATACATTTAAACTTACCCTGCTGCTGGATTTTGAGGTTGTGTTTTTCAAGAGATCAGCCAATCGTGACTGTTTTAGCACTTCGGCAACAAAACTGAAGACCTGTTGAATTCCACCGACCAATCGCTCCAAAGCATCAATCCTTTGATCCTGTTTCTCTGACTTCTCTTTGACCGTTTCTATGACGACGCACACCTCACGCAACATCTTCTCCACGCTCAGTCCACCTGTTGATGCGCTTTGCTCCTGACCAATGACATCAATTCGTCTTAAAGCTGCTTCCTGTAGCTCGAGGAGTTTGTCCATCTTACCATTCAAAGTACTGACCTTTCCTTCAATATGTGAAAGAGAAGAAGATGAGGAAGACTTTAGAGACTGTTGAGAGGAAGCAGAAAGCAGGGGAGAGGAAGATGGAAAAGACAGATGTTTGCTTGATGTGGAAAGTGAAGATCTCTTGGTCCCGGCTCTTCCACCATTGGTACGTTTCTGAGCATGGAGCGGTTTGGGATCATAAACCCGCGCGAGAGACTTCACAAGATTAGAGCTCATGGTGACACTTTCTAACACAACAGGTTATGAGAGACTGAAGTTCTTGCTTTCTTCTCGTCTTCTTGACAATGTTTGTTTGCTTCCAAACCTACAGTGAATTTGTTTTTTATTCTCTCTTGTGTTCCTCTGCCTGGTGTCTCTGGCTTCCACACTGATACTATAAATAAGGATCAGCACGCTTCCTCCCATTGGTTGGTGCGTGAGTGGTCAGTGTAATGTCATAGTTATCATTTGAAGGAGGGGCTGTTACATACTGTATTATCAGAGTGTGAATTCCTCAGCCAGGTGTGAGGATACTGAAACTAGATCGGGTGCGAGGAAAGAAGACTGACGCAATGAATGACGCCTTTGAAAATCGGCAGGACTGAAGGGGGAAAATTTAGCATATCAATGTGCTTCGTTTTGCTGTCAAAACCTTTCTGAACTGACTGTTGAACCAGAAGAGTTTTACTCACCTACTGTACTAGTTTATAATCCCAAACACTGACTCACAAAAATGTGAATAAGTGCGTTTGGGGCACTGTATAGACCTCAGTCACGGATAATGGTATGTTTAATTGTACAGATATGAAAATGAGGCTGTGCGAGTAAACATGTTGTACTGTTGTGTGACACTGACAATATGTATTTGCAAAAAATTCCAGCAGGCAAAAACATGTATTGTAAAAATTGTATTGAAACCTTGGACAACTGTACAGCCTTTTAAATCCTCACAGACATTTTTAGTTGCATTTGGTATCTACGCTGATAAAGGTCCACATGTACTATACTTTACCTTTTGAAAAATTAACCATAGTTTTACAACAGTTTACATAAAAAACATGGATACTATAGTTAAACAAATGAATCATGGTTTTAATACAGCCACCATAGTTTAAACATGGTGTTTGCAGGACATCTGTGGTTTTATAATTGGTAATCAATGCGCTTAAAAACATGGTAACTACACTTTCACTATAATACAATCATGGTTAATTTTTATATGGTTTGCTGCCTGCAGGCTGAGAAACACAATGAGCCATCACAAATGTGAATGAGTGATTGAAGATGAGCAGGTGTGTTAATCTACTGAAAAGAAAACTGGGACAGAACAGCACAGTGCCAAAGGCACAGCCCTCTGTTTTATTTCTGTGTGCTCTCCCAAATAGTTTCCATTGTGTCACTGTTCTTGCCACGAAACTTAATATGTGCTTACAATTAGTTACTAAAGTTACTAAACTTTAAAATATTACAAACTAGGACAAGATTACAGCATCTAAAATCCAGTTTTTTTTAAATACTTTAAAGGGAACAAACATTTTTGAGAGTTGCCATATAGATTCCCTTTGTAATTGAAGTGAAGTAATTGAATTACTTTCTGAGGTAACTGACAGTATGCTACAGATGGTATTGAGAGCTCAGCTTGTATTAAACCAGAAATTTTCCCATTTACTTAAATGTAAATGGGTTTTAACTTTTGGGTTTTAACTTACTTACTAACTTACTTATTTCCACATGCTAATGCTTCATTCTGTCAGTGCTCAACTAGTCTATAATGACTCTTACCCTTTTGTTAAACTAGCCTTTAACAATTTATTATTCGCCAGGAATATGACGTCTAATAACCATATCCATATTAATTCGGAAAAAAATTATAAATAATTATATTAGCAAAATAATGACAATGCTAAATTACACCAAAGCACTACAATAATATTTTACCATACACAGATTCCCGCTAAATGCTCCTTTTATGCTACCCTGTAATCTGAGCTTAATATAGCTTAATATAAATATTAAATAATAGCAAAACAGCTAAGATGAAACACCAATAACATAGCTAAGCACACAATAATCGTATTACAATCCTAAAGTAAGTGTAGATTGTATGTTACAGGCCAGCTCATCATTAACTAACAGTTGTTTGGAGGAGTAATGATTTGTTTTCTAAATGGCTGATGTATTATTAGAACGCCTCTAAACACTGAGGGATCTCAGAGGGATTGGTGACGCTTATGGAACGGGAACTTGATAATGTGAAGTTAGCTCCCCCTTCTGACAACATGCACTTAAAAAGATACCAAGAGCTCACGTTCCTTCTGTGTTTTGGTATGCACGTGCCTGTCTGTGTGCTTTAGTGGTTTAAATATAAACAATTAAATAAACTGTCTAGCTTCACATGAAGATGCACTGTTGTCATATGAAATAAAACGTCATTTGTGAACATCATGTTGGAACGTATTTGCCGTAGTTATTTTCGTAATACAGTTACATTTAAACGCATCAAACGCGTGCGCTGATAGCCTTGCGCAGATAACACGTTACGTATAAACGTCTTGGAAAAAGGCTGATAAAGAAACAGGGAGAAAGTTAAGTAATAACTACACGGAATAAAAGTAAATGGAATCTCTCCGATTACATAATAGGGACATGTGATCTGACAGCCCTGAGAAGATGATCTTAGATGGACTTTGAACCGGGGATTATACCGTGTGTATAAAATGTGTAGAATGACAAACGGAGGACACACGGAGAGACATAATTTATACACAAGCAGCTGCGGACTCATATAAAATGTCTGACAGGAGACGTCACTGCTCTTTAACGAGGCAACAAGTGGTGTAGCATCAAACCCGCAACCTCGTTATTATTTGATATGAGACCAGCGGCTAGATACGCACGACTATTAAACACAAACTAAATAATAAAACGGTGAACATTAAAACAACAGCATACAAAAACAAACAATGTTATAAGGAAGAAATTGTGTAGCTGATACCAGAGCTTTGACAATCTGCCCATGTGACAACTAGCCCGTTCCCTCCTTCAGTATGGAATTATGGGATTTATTTTACTATTAATGGTTTACTTTTAGGTTTAGGTTTGATTAAATAAATCAATAGCCTTATCACTGTTGTTCAGATATCCTTTGTACACTAAATATTCCCGGAAGCATGTCATTGCTCTGATCCACCACAAGAGGGCCGACATTACATATATGACATGTTGTACGCTCAACTCCTATTTCAGCAGTGCAATGTGTGTGTGGGAAACTAATCACACAAGAAACCAATAACACAAGAACATAAATCAACCACGAATGATTCTAAAATGTCACTGAATAAGCACACAGTGTTTTTCTGCCCATGCCCAACCCTGAACGCCAGACAAATCATTCTGAAGCTGTTGACAGCCAATAAAGACAGACCGGGGCTGAATGTTTTTTTAACTACCTGTGCCAATCACCTCTTTAATAGATCAGAAGTAATCCTCTTGTAAATGTGTTAGATGTGTTGGCACAAGCATGTGGGAATGTGTGTGTGTGTGAGAGAGAGAGAGAAAGAGAGAGAGAAAGAGAGAGAGAGAGCACTAATGTACAGGTATAGTAACTGCACATCAGAGCCATATTGCAATCCTAACCAGACACTGTAACCGGAGATATTCAAAAGTGATGAGTCTGTGCAAGCTTATGCGCATATACGTAGACAGTGGGTTCCAGAAGTCTGAGATAATTCTAAGAAAAGCTCCTATTTTTAATTCTTTATCATTTAAACCTACATTACACATGAAATGATATAATCAGCATAACAAATACAGTGATAAAGTTTTTTATGCAATTATTTTTTTTTTCTCAGCTGAAGTTCAATTTTAATGATTTGAATATGTTTCAAACAACATCTCGTGTCTGGTACAATGGTCTGACAGGTACAAATTGCTTTTTGAAACATGACCTAAAAATTAGTTCAGAATTTTAAATGTTTTAAATTCATTTTTTATACTATTTCACATTTTTCAGAATCCTGGAACTTATTTTTGTATTTGATTTTGAAACCCAGATTGTCAGTCTGCTCTCAGATTTCTCGCTCTTCATGTATGTATCTATATGAGCGTGCTTATGTAGGCCGAGCATGTGCAGGTGGATATTTCAGGATGGGGGGGGGTAACAAAATTCCCCCTACATCTAATGGATTTCCATTCCCATTCCACCTTTTGCCCTTCAAATCTGCCCTACCATAAAAATAGCCACTGAGCAGCCAGCCCCTCCCCCCTTCTCTCTGTCTATCTGAGTGTGCTTGGCACTGCGTGCGATGTGCATCTGACCCCACTCTGACGTAAGGGAGTCCCAGGGAAACACTGATGAACTCACTGCAGGTGACAACAACAGCTGGCTCATGCTTATTAACAGAACCCCCAACCCTCTATGGTTTCCGTTATAATGATTTATACAACAAAATAGGATTAGAATATTAAGATTGCAAAATTGTAATATTAAGAAGATGATTTTTGAGAATTTAACCACAGGGGTCAAATTGACCCCAAAGTAATTTTGACATCTTCTGAAAATTATTCAGATTATATTTTTAAACCTTGAATTCTGAAAATTGTCAGCAAGAAATTATGAGATAATGAGATCAAGATATTAAGAAATATATGAAAATAATAGTTATGTTTTCAGTTATTTTCATATATTCTTTTCCCATGCCATCTGGAACTAGAGCATGAATGGTGCGAGGTTTTTTTGTTTTGTTACAAATTTAGCTGCATCATAAAAGTCCCCTAACCCTGAAAAAAGTTATCGGTTTCCCAGCAACTGCTTTACAATAATAATGTTTAGTCTTCTTTGTCTCATTGAGAGCAACATTTAGCTAAAGCAAGATTTTCAATGTGGGCGGAGCCATGTATCACAGTGTATCACTGTCTTAGAGATTTACTAAAAGTTTACAGGCGGTTAAACCATTTAAAATGAAGGGATTGAAACTGTAATGTACTGCTCAGTCACTGATACAAAGTGGTAGGATCTAAGTGCAGAATTGAGGAGCAAGGAAATAAGGAAGCGATTTGAGTATTGAGAAGTATCCCAGAACTAGAACAGGACCACAACAGGAACACAATACAAAATACAAGTTTACAGAATTAAAGACAGGACAAAAAGGAAGGGACTAGACCCAGGTGCCCACATAACTCTGCAGAAAGATCTTACAGCTTTCAATGATCATTATTCAAAGGTTTCTACATATACTTGCATATTTGTTTATTAAAAATGACGGTTAATTTAAAAATGCTACCATTTAAAGTACCCTCAGCTTCATTTAACACGTTCTATGTTTCAATTCCACACATTTTTCTAAAAACAATCAACCCAGAAACGTGAGTAATCTATCTCAGTTTGCGTATGACAATTTATCTTTCCTCTACATTTACATCACCATAACATACAATTTTACAAGATCTGTGTCAAAGATGTTAATTAACATAAGAATTACCATTATAAAAGAAAATATTAAGAAAAAAAATGACAGTTGACTACCTGCTTCTGCTGTATATGAAAAACCTAAATCATATCTGAATCTGTAGGACTTATGTATAGATATATGGATATATATTATAGATATATGTAATCATTTTTATCATATATATATTAAATCATTTTAATCATATATTTAATCATCAAGTAACCGTTCTCAGTTTTAGACCTATATGATGTATGACTTTAACACATCCTCTTTCTTTCTGTCCATGCGAGTTTAAAGCTAGTGTTTAAGAAGGCCATGAATGCATGAATGCTCTTTGACATATAACTGAAATGCATGACTCCAGGAAATACACGCTGCTGTGCTGACATCACTGAACACAAGACAAAGAAAGCAGGATGCCAAACTCTCTCTCAATGCGCACACAGTCACATGGTGACACCTGACACTAAATTAACACATCTACAGTCTCTCAATGCAGAATTGTCTTACTTGTCCTCTACATGACTCACAGACAAGACGACTTGACTTAAGACAGCATTTTCACATTAGCACACGCTGTACCAAGCGAAGCAACTAGTCAAACTTCAAACTTACAGATATTGTTCGTGGTGAAAATGTGATCTGTAATTGTCATGCAGTTGTATTTATGTGAGTTCCTGTGTGATTAAAATCCTTAGATGAGAAAGACAATCAGCTGAGAACTGCCAGCACTTTAAGACAGCCATTAAGGAGTCACTTATAAAGTTTATAATTACCTCAAGCGCTATATAAACAATACTTACGCATTCTGGTTTAAATGCCACTTGGAGTGGCAGATCATTTATCAAATTATTGTAAAATGCTGCCTAGCTAACATGGAAGAAGGCAGATAGTAAATAACAACACATTCATTCACATTCACATTCATTAACAATCACATTCATTCTTTTTACAGTTTACTTTTTCTGTAAACTGTTCAGATTAATATTTACTGTGTCTCGTTTACTGTAAATAAATATTATAAGTACGGTACAATTATGATTTTAAAAAGTTTGAAAGAAATGAAATAATCTGCCATTTACATTTTTAGTAAATTGTTAACTTTTACTATTATGTAAAATAGGAGTCTGAGATTTTAAGATGAAGTGTGTAATTATTTAGCAGCAGGAACATTTAAAAAGAAGGAAGCTTGAGCAAAAGTCTCTGTTTGCTCTCCAATTAAGTTCATTGCTGTCCAGTAAAATTAAATGAGATTATAATGAAATCACATTTGTGATTAATCTTTTGTATGGGCTCATTATAAAAGTTATCAGTGCGGTTTAATTATTTTAATTGATTTGTTGTTGTCTTTCAATGGTCTTTCATTAAGCCATATGTTTAGATGTGTGTCACTTTTTCTAAGATGTCTAGTTTATTCACTTTTATAACTGTTAAAAACATATATTAAAGTATCTGTAAATAAAAATTCTACACATGGATTATATTAAATATAACTCTCAGTTTGAGGCTCCTATGACATCTAATCAGCATCATCAAAACGGCTCTGTTTTTCCTGCTCATTTCTATGTACAAAGATGACAGATTTACTTCATAGTCTTGGCAGTCTATCAACCCATACCAGATTATAATACCCATATCAGTAACTAACTCTAACAACTGATTGTTATCAAGACATTATAGCCACTGCAGTATTAGGAATTCCACTGTCACATAAACTCATTATTAGACCCATTATGTAATTCAAATGTATTTCATTTTTGCTTGTCGTACAGGAGATACGCACTGACATGTGAGATATGCATCATAACATCAGGAGATTTTACGTAGTTTATTTAATTTTAATTATAATGGATTCATCAAAAAATGTATTTCGATTAAAGACAATGCTTATGTAAATCATGTTTTCATTCACATACAATATAGTGTGGATTCATAATTAGCAAATTTGATTTTAAACATAGCCAGTTTGAAATCTGACTAAATTATAGTTATAATAGTTAAACACCTAAATTTGAGTTTTACCTGTATGTCAACCCATGGACTTTCGGGGGAAATGTCTCTTTTCCTCTTGTTTGTAAATAAATTCCAAAATGGCCTCCATAGAAAGGATGCAACTAAACACACACTGCCCACAATCCAGAGGTCCTTATCCTGCAAGAGGTTCTCCATGGCAACAACATTCACACCCAGCAGGCCTGTTCGAGTCTACGACCTTCACTTTTTCCTTTTAAAACTTTTTAACTTGTTTTAGAAGTATATCTAGCTCTATCTCTCTCTTTCTTGTATTCCTGGTCCGGTTGTTGACATCAGCACTGCTGAGGAGCTACAGATTACGAAAGGTGGTCAGAGTGAACATGGGTGTAGGGGTGAGAACACCCCCCAATCCCCCACCCCTACTCCAGCCATATAAGGACCAAAACATCTGCCAGTCAGCAAGATGAGAGGTGAACAGGTGGATCTCTGGCTCCACAGCAATGGAGGGAAGTTAGCTGAACTCAATGTATCCTTTAACATTAGACACAGCACTTAAAGTTCTTACACACACACTCACTCACAAACACACACACAAAAGACACACAATCTATATAACCTGACACATGCACTGTGCTAGTGTATCTAGACAACACAAAGGGTCAGAACATCAGAAATGCAAACATCAGAGGGCAATTTATCACAGATTCTGCATGTGTGTCTGCTATAATCAGACTGGAGATATGTACACGTGTGGGTTGACATTCAAACACACACACACAGCTATTCACAACATGGAAGGCTGATCCAATGCTGTGTAATAAGACTCACACACTCACTAATGGGGGCTACAG
>JAZGTI010009593.1:0-18645 GCA_036877585.1 Botia kubotai | reverse complement strand
TCTAAATTTATCGGAACTACGCTATAAATTGTATAGCTCTATATTCTTAATGCACATCAACAATTGTGATCTGAGACATCTGAGACAAAACTGAACTTCCGAGCTATGAATGAGCTTTAGATGAGGAGAACATCAATTCAAGAACAACTGGAACCGCAAATCTTTCGAGAAGACTAACAAGATTAAAAAGTGTTTGGATAAACAAGCATGAATACGTTCTCAGTTTTATTTCTGGTTTGTCCGTTCTCGCCCTTGAGGTAAGAATACAGATGCAAGACGTGTCATAGAAACCGTTAAATCAATCAACTCGCTTGTGGACCATGACACTGGCAGATGGATGTTTATCTAGATCTGTCCTTTAAGGTCACAGCAGAGACCAGAGCAGATTTTTTATATGCCAGCTGGTAAATACATGCATCTGTATGGTCACTAACTCCATATGACCCTCAGTCCAAACTGAAAGGTGGGTGGAGCTTTCCATACGTTGTCTACAAGACACCATCTAAATTCGTGCCAATAAGTGATTCATACCGGATGCAAAAGGCAGAGCCTGCGCTCATAAAATCTAATGTTTCATTCATGAAGACCTCCTAAATGTCAAAGTTCTCTCCCATTCGCTAACCCTGCGTTGCGTTGGAACGTATGTCTAAATGGAACATTGTAGCACAAAAGACCTCCTCAGCTGCAGCTGACAGAATTCATTAGTTGCATTAGCAAAGCCAGCGATTCCACAAATTACAGTAGTCTGCACACTTTCAAACACTGCCTTGTGAATAATTCCTAACTCCTTTCATATCTCATTAAGTAAATTATTTGATTCGTATTCACAAGATAATGTTCATTTACATGCATAGCTTCAGTCACATCAAATAGAAGCAGATCCCTAATTTGCTCATAGACAAAGAATGGAATCGCTTTGTTCTCTCCGATGGCCCCACTGACACACTGTGTGTGTTTTATTTCTTTCGTTTTCCCTTGTCGCCCCTTCTTTTCTTTTCTTTGATTCAGATCGTTAAACAAAAACGCCACAACATTATGAATCTGCTGCTCGTTTGCTCGCGAGGCCCCTGAAGAGGACGGCTGTAATGAATGCCTGTCAGGGTAACCTAACTCTCTGCCCTTTCCTACAGACTCCTGGAAAATGGGATCTCGTCAAATGAGGGTGGAAAGATTTATTAGGATTAACTTCCAAAAGCCAATAAATTATGCATACATCCCCCAAATTATCTATCAGAACGAGTCCTAGAGGACGGACTGCTTCGGCAAGCGGGCGCCTTTGCGCGGGTTTGTGCCGTAGAGGTGTTCGTAATTTGCATTTTGCGCACACAGGGTTTGCTATTGACTCTTCGACTATTGCAGCGTTTTGGGAATCTGCTGGGGAAACCGCAAATCTAGATCCAAGCAAGGAAAGCAAATGTTTAAAGACGTTCAGGCCGATAAAGTTAATCAATTAGGGACCACCAAGCGACTGGGGCCTCTTTACTGGGGACCTCGGGGTCTGTGCAAATTGTTAGCTACTTTAAATTTTGAATCACTTAAGCCAAGCATGCACACTACCTGACTGAAGCTAATTGGCCTGCGAAAAAGGCCCAGATCATGCCTGTCACTGATGCTCTTTTAGAAATGCTCTGCAGATAACTGGGTTGAAATCTGGCTGACTGGTTGGCAGGTGTGTGCATTGCCATGGCTAGCAAGAGAGCAATAATGAGCAACAGCCAATGAAATTGTGCACGAGGAGAGTGGAGCATTGGAAAGCAGGAACTCAAACATGTTTACATGTTGTCAAGAATGGTCTCCAGCATTACTTTGGGTGTTCAAATAGAATTTAGGGATTCTACATTAGGGGTTTTAGTTTTAAAACGTGCAACACGAGTCTGTCCTGTAGTGTGCTCTTGGCCTTAATCTTCTGGGTATGCTAATCCATCAATATTATTGATTATTTTTCTAGTTAGCGAACATAATTTTAGGCAGCTACCCTAAATGTACAAATTGTTGTTCTAGGCTGTGGCACTGCACCCAAAGACAATTTAATGTAGCTTGCGGCTAATATTGCATCTTTTCTTAATGACTGTTTCTCTCTTTCTTTCACAGGCCCTAAGAGGCAAAATTGAAGGAAATTAAGGCTGAGATGCCCCATTTTGTCTGTTCCACCATTCAGCAGTATCTTCAGCACAGAGCTCTGTTCCTTAATTGATTCCTTATCAAGGACTCTCCAGGAGTGATCGGATACAATGATAATCAATCAACTTACTTTCCTCCTGCTGTTCTGCTTGCTGGGCTGGAGCGAAGCACTGATCCGTCCGGTGCCTGGAATTAGCACGTCGGATGGACCTGGACAGACTCTGCATCGCACTAAACGAGGCTGGATGTGGAATAGTTTCTTTCTCTTAGAGGAGTGGACAGGAACTGGAAAGCAGTATGTTGGGAAGGTAAGACCATTTCTGTTAAAAAAAGATTGAGAGGTGTTTAAAAAACAGAGACTACAAGGTAGTGGACATCCTCATTAAAAACATTATAGTGTTTTCAAAATAAAACACGCAGAATTACAACTTATTAATACTGTAGCGTTGTTTAAAGTGCTTTACCACATACATATACATACACATATATGCATATCAGTATTACTGTCTGAATTATAAAAACACATACATAGACATTTAGACATTCAGCAAAGCATCGGTCTGCCAGTTGGGCTTCCATTAAGGCAAAACACAAACATGTAAAAACATGAACTAAAGGTCATTCTGAATGTGAATCAGAAAGATCTAATGAACTCATACCTGGCTGACAATGCTTTTAGCATGACAACAAATGATGTATTAGGCCAAAATCAATAAGGATGCAAGCTATTAGTTTTAATCGATGTGTGGGATCCAAAGTGCAATAATAACCCTCTTTATATTAATAACCCTGATGTTCTAAAATTGAAATGGTTTTGTTCGAACAACTCAAAAGCTTACATTAGGACCATGACCTGACAACAAGAACCGTGATATGCAAGCTGTCAGCATGCCTACAGAACAAAACATATTTTTAACTGAAAACCCAGGATGCATAAGCAGCAAAAAATCAGTTTAGCCCCTATGTGGAGTCTAAAATCTGCACGGTAAGAACGAATTCAAGTAGGGCTTAAAGAACAATGTGAAATGTAATAACCTGGTAAATAATGTTGTCATAATTATGTTTTAACTTTGTAAAACAAATGAATGTTAAAATTTATTTAAAAAATGACGTATCTTTCTGGGAGAAGAAAGCTTCACTACAACTTCAGTCTCTTTGCTATCTGCATTGATTTTAAACTGACTAGACATGACTTTTTAAACTATTAAACTATCAATCAGTTATTACAAATTGTGGTATGAATATTACAATGTATCAGAATTATCAAAGTATCGCAAATGTGCATATTTTGCAGCCCTAGATTCAAGTCATACAAAGTATGAGCAATATTTTCTACAGCTGAGTAGAGAAATCCAATTTCAGACTTCAATTTCAATTAACTTCGCTCTCTCTTTCCTCATATAGTAAACTTTGTAGTAAATAGTAAATCAGTGAACATGCCAGTGGTTTTGGACACAGTATGCATGAGTATGTAAAATGTCTCTGCAGTTCATGTTCTGTCATGTGCCTTTGAGATTTCAGCAACGTGGCATGATAGACATAAACAGAGGCCACATTTTCAGTTTTCTGTTTCTTCCACCCTGACAGCTCCTCTCAGCTGTTACATGTGAAACTCTCTTGGCTGATGCTTACATCATTACTATGGCAACCGGCGTAGATACATAGGAAATCGAATACACCATCTTTAACACTCGTAAAATGACAGCGACCACAGGGAAGAGATTAAATGGACACGTTTCAAGTCTCCAGTTCCTCTATGTTTCTACTGTGAGTCTAGTCTTGCATCGCAGTCTTAAATGTGTTCACTTTTGAGTTTCTGAAGAGGTCTCAAAAGTATCTCAGCTGTGCTCTGATCCCAGTGTCTGAAATAAAAATAAAACACTTAAAGGTGCAGTAAGGGACTTCTGAGAAACGCTGCTGATATTTGAATTCTTCCAACACCTAAACAAACCCCTCGAAATAACCCTCAAAATAACACCAATACTATGTAACACAGGCAGTGACTAACAGCTGGCGCATACGTCCCATTGCTGATTGGCTATGAGAGTGTTATCACTTTCCCAGAAATCACTTTCTGCACCTTTACCTAGAAACTGAATCATTTCAAAACCAAATTTTCAGACCCATGCTATCCATAAGAATTAATATTTCTAAACTCTTAGTGCATGCCAGCAATCATCTTATTTGTTTGTTTATTTCTTCTTAAGAAGTGCTTCAGAGAAAATTAAGATAAAGTGGATGACATTTAAAATGAACTATAGCCAAAAACTCTGTTAAATCTCCTGAGCAATGAAAGATCAACCTCTGAGAAACACAACCTTCCTCTGCGTGCAAATAGTCAGCCCCCAAGATTGGATGTGAAAAACAAATCGGAAGCTCGTACAGTGTGTACAAAGCCAAGCGATGGCTGCTCCACGTGTCGAGAGTCAAACCTCAACATGCCGAGCCGCACGCTTCTGAATGACATGCTGCTTAAAGGTGGGCCTGCCTTCGGTTAAAATCAAGAAAAGCGAACTGTTCTACACAGCTTGCATGAGATCAGAGAAGAACGCTTGTCAAGTGCACAGACAGAAGTACTTTGAGAGCAGCGGTTACAATTCTGCTGGATAGGGGTGGGGGTCTGCAGGCTGTCGACGGCCAATTTTACGACAAAGATGCTCGCTTTCATCGCCACCTGTATCTCATGCAAATAAACAAGTGTCGTGTTTGGGGTGGAGAGAGGAGTTGTAGCACTCACAGACCGGCATCTTGTGGGTTGTGCTTGTAGAGAAACTTGCCCGAGAACCAAAAAACAAAGGGATGAGAATAAGTGCATCTCCTTATGTATACTGTATGGTGCCCATAGGAACCTGTTTACAATTTACAACAATTTATGTAAAAGTTTTGGTCAAAGAGAGACAGCCCAGCAACTGGTCCTAAAATATATATATATTAAGTAAAAACATTTCATTTTAAACTGCAATTCATAATTGCTTTGTTTAAAAATAAATCAGTGTTGAACATGATCTCCTTACGTTACACTGACTCGCAACATTACGTTAATAAATATTATTTATATCTAAAGCAGTCGGGTCGGACTTCATAAGAAATGTCTACCTGTAAACAGAAAGAGGATCCTGCAAATATATTGCATGTCAGGTACTACAGGTGGTGCAACATTTGTAGCTTGTTCTTACAGCAGTTGTTTAGAGTTTAAACTTGTCATCCATTTTAAGAAAATAACTGCAGTTACTCTGCAATTTTATGTTTTAAAAAAGATGGTGGTAGAAAGGCAAAATGTAATATAAGTCGATTCATTCATTCAATTTATTAATTCATTCATTCATTTAAGAAATGACACTTACTGCAAAACTGTGTATTACTGTGTGTTATTGCAAAGGATGCATAGCTTCAACTGCATGTTGTCATATGAACAGTCAACTACAATGTCAGTTCTTAATTATTTTCGAGAATTTGTTTCTTTAATTTTCGAGACATGCCAAAAGTCGTGACAGCTAAAGTCGATGATGAGTCAAATGAATGAATGAGTCAAATGAATGAAATACTCAGATTAATAATCATTTTTAATTAGCTAAAAAGAAACGGTTTACTACAGATTCGTTGACATTCACTGGGGATCAGAGTGCGCTGGTCACGCTGTAGTTTTCAGTAGGGAACACTGTCAGAGTATTTTTAGTACAGAGTTCCACATGCATGCTTAAGAACCGATACAGAACCAAAAGTTATGATAATCAAGAGGTTATAAATCGCATCTGATTCTGAATAAGAATCACAGAAAGCAAGAGACAAAGAAAACAATCAATCATAAACAAGAATGCGATTCCGCCCTCGAAGCGTCACATTTTAAGTGACAAGGCAACAAAACAGCCCTGACTGCAAAGAGTCTTCTGCTTAAGGAAGTGTCAGAATCAGCAGATATCTGGAGCTCTTCCCAGAGCTTTGATGCTTTACTCTTTTCTCTGGCTCTCGCTCGCTTTCTATCTCTCCTCCTTTTTCTGGCTGCTATGTTTCTCTGGCATGACAGCAATCACATGGTTTTGGCCCTCTTCTCATCCACCGTCCATTCTCCCTCCCAATTAAAGTGCCAGAAAGACACGGGGCCCCCATAAATACTGTAGGAGAGCAAGGGGAGCAAACGCCCACATGCTGTTTTGGGTATACCACTGTGGAGCGACTTGATCATTCATTTCATTTCTTTTCCCCAGTTCTTTTTGCTGTATGTGTATGTGATAGAGAGAGAGAGAGAGAGAGAGAGAGAGAGAAACAGTGTGAGATGTTTGAGAACTTGCGTAACTCGATGGATGGGTACTTAGAGGCCCAGTGAGAAGCCATCAAATGCATTGATGGTTCTCCTCATAAAGATAATTCAGCAACCTTTACAGAGCCTTGTGGGATACTATATTTATTTCTATCCAGCCAAGGCCTCCACTGGCCCCCTGTCAAAGACAGAACCTAAAAGAGGATTTATTTTTCCAGTGCGAGGCTAGAAATAATCCATTAAATGGGACGAATATTTTCAATAAAACAACAGCCCTCCAAGGCATTCATAGTGTGTAGTTTGTGTTTGTACACGTAGCACCAAAAGTTAAAAACCTGGACATACCTGACTTTATATGTCCCTTAACTAAGAATTTAATTCAAATCAAAATTTTTGTAAATTAATATTAATAAATAGTTTTAACTGTTCTTACATTTTAGTCTCTGCTTAATTCCCATATGTACATTAATGCTATTTAATGGTTTTGATGACTTTTATTCCAAAGTATGACAAACAGTGATAATAAAGAATGAGTAGGTGTGTTCAAACTTTTGAATGATGTGATGTGTGTTTCTGCTAAAAACATTTAAACGATGCAAAACAGCAAGAAATATTAAAAATAGGAAATCTTAGCCGTTATGTTCTAAAGAGGAGAGTATACGTAATATATAATTCAGAATGTTCACGATATGTGGCTACAGCTACTGCTTTGATTTAATATGAACCAGCATTAGACAAATGCAAAATAAGCTGGATTCAAGAGACAGTTCTACATAAGTCTTTCTGATGACTCAAGCTTAAAAAAAATAAATCTTTCAGATCTGAACTGCAAAACATACAGCGTGATATTTATAAAAGAGAAAACCACACAATCCATTTAATTACAGAGAAATGTGTAACTGGCTGTCCACCTGTCATTGTGACCAATCAGCAGTCCCGGCTCTGTTCTGCAGAGAGACAGCGCTGAAGGGCCTTCATGCATTTCATCACTTTTGTGTCCGGAGTTTGATGTGCAGGCAGGAGCTCACATGGCGTGCCATCAGCGCTATTGATGTGAATAAAATCCTATTAACCTTCTCCAGGCCCCATAATGCATTGTGCAAATAAACCCACTCCTACTGTCCCATTTTCTCTGCACACTCACTTCCTCTCTCTGCGTCGCCCTTCTGATCCTCCTCGTAAATACTCGCGTTTAATGAAAAGAAACAAACAGAATAACGTGATCTCTATCATTTTGGAAGCATTAGTAAAGAAAAAGCAGAAAGCGATGGCTCACATTTGTGTGTTTCAATATTTAGCACAGGTTCATTAGAACTTGTCAGGATTATAAACTCATTTGAGCGAAGAAACATGACTGCATGTTAATCTGACAGCTGAAATAAACTGTAGCACTACCGCAAATGTCAACTAATTACATGATGTGAAACAGTATTTCTAAATGAGCTAAAATAGTTTTTCTCTAGAGCTGTTTAATATCAGAGTATTTTCTTCTAAAACATCAATGAGATTAAAAGGAGAGCTTCTGACAGACAAAAATCATTTTACATGTGTCTTCTCTCCACACGAGTTCACAACAGATCTCAACAATGCCTCTGTGCCTGTGACAGATATCAAGATTGTGTTTAAAAATCAAAGATTTTAATATACAGTCAAATATTTCTCATATTTCTATACTCTATACTCTTACTGTATCTTAACAAGTGTGTCTGTAAGTGTGCACTTGTGTTTATTTGTGTCTCCTAAAGAGTATTAGAAGAAATATCTGAGACAAAATGGATAATTGAATAATACATTACTGAGAACTTAAGCTATGAAAGAGCAATTTAGGTGTAATAAAATTGCCACTTAGTTCAAATCTTATCTGGACAGCCCCAAATGGTCTAGCAGTACAATGACAGAGAAAGCTAATTTGGACTATTACTTAAAGATCATTAAAGATTTGCTACAATGCAAATAAAATTAGTTGGCTGTAAAAATTGGTAACAGCCCTAAACACCAATCCTTAAACCCTAAATCAAAACAGTAATAGATTAAAAGACATTTCAGGCATAGACGATAAAAGACAGCAACGCTCCCTGGGGCAACGTCCCCATACATAGAAGCACAGCAGTTCTCCATGGCTTATGTGCAACAGCTTAACGGGCCTGAATGATTGTCTTATAAAATACAAATACAGTGCAGAAAATCTGCTGAGAAACACACAGAACGCGTCTGCCAAACAACCGATAGACATCTCACAGATGTTTCTTTCTTTCCGTCACAGTAAAGTCAGGCCTCACAGGAACCTCCAACTATCGAAGCAGTTACAGCGCGTGTCCTTATCCACTCAAATGAACCATCGGAGTCCACAGCCAGCAGAGGAGATTAGAGAGTGAGAGAGAAACAGAAAGCGAGAGAGAGAGCTCTGCTGAGTTCAGGTTCATGCGCTGTTCAACTCTGCAGTCTCCATGCAATAAAATCTGTTGTAAACCTCCACACGTGACAGAAAGTGTCAAAAAAAAAATGAAGCAAACTGTGCTGGCCTTATGATTAGCGCGAAACAGTGAGACCACAAAAGGGTTGTGGGGCCGGATTTCGTGCAACTGTGCGTTTGTATCAAGTTAGTCAATTTGAGTGTGTCTTTTTCACACCCTGAGTGTGTGAGCTCACAAGATATACACAAAGAAGTAAAGAAATATAAAAAACATAATTATTCTGTATCCATTCTGGGCTGGGGCTCTCATTTCCACAATCTCCTCTCTGCAGCACTAAGCAAGTGTTCGCTACCAGCCTGACAAGAATTGCCAATGATTTCTCTCCTGCTCGGCTGACAATCCCACTGTGTGTGTGCAGGGGATTTAATTCCTAAAGCTGCTCCAAGTCAAAGGCTAATTTTGTGCTAGGCAAATTAGCAAAGGCAAATGAAAGCAAGGCCGGGATAAATGCAGGCTGACTTTAACTTTATATTCAACTGTTAGCTCATTATAATCAAGAACATCCTTGAAAAATAATGAAAAAGCACAATTTTGCTCAGAATACTGGCATGCTTAATGTATTTCTCCATGTTACCTCTTTAGGGACTCAGTCGAATTTATGACTGGCAGAGATTATTATGCAACCTCGCGCCGGAGAAATGTTCCTGCCAATAAACAAAGGGTATCTGTTCAGGACTGCTGATGCCACTGAGTGTGTGGTGTTGTGCCAAAAAGTGCTCCCAGAGCAAATGAGCAGGCCATCAGTATTCCCTGCCACGCGGCACTCTCCCTGTAGTGCATTTGAAATGAACAGAGGGATTGTGGTTCGGGTTGAATCAGGATCTGTGAGGCCAAATCAAATTACTGATATTTTTCATGAGTCACTGTAAAAGGCGGCCACATGGCCCAGCAGACATGGTATTCTGAAATGTCTTTTAATTTGACCCTGGAGGCCCAGAGGTGCTTTTTCTCCTTTGTTTTTTAATCCCTTTTTTTCCCACTTTTTTGAGCTGGCAGTAATTAGGACACTCTGTGTCTTCCAGTGAGCTTCTAGTGAGCAGCCAAATGGAAAACATTGGCTACACAGTGGAAAGGAAACATCTGGTGTATTGTGATATAGACCTGTTGGTAAAATAAATAAATAAATAGGGTTTACAATCAATTAGGCAAGTTACTAATATCCCTGTAGCTATAAAAAGTGTATGTGTGTGGTTTGTTCGTGATGTGGGGATTTTTGTCCAAATAAAAAAGCTAAACCAACAGAACAATTAAATCAAGTGGCCTATAATGGCATAGTTGTTTTTCATTTTCAGATTAAATGCAATTTTGATGTGAACCAATGTGTTAATTTAACAGTAATGTATTATTTGTTGATCTAAAACCTCAGTTCTCAAGGGGACAGTTTGGTTTTCACAGGTCTGTCTAAATTAGTTTGCACTTCGAAACAAGCAAAAGCGCACAACCCGCAACCTTTGATATTTTTTCAAACGCTTTATATTTACAACAAAATACTGTGTTAATCATTTAAATGGTGCCGGTCTTGTAAATTACAGCTTCTAAACATTTTCACTGTTTATTCCTGCAACAAAAAGCTTTTCGTTCTTTGAATGACTGCAACAAGCAGCAAGACTTTAATGAGATATGGCATTGCCAGACACGTTAGATCAAGCTAAACCACATCCAAAAACATCTTTCATACATCACCTTCACTCCTGCAGGGGAAAATTTCATCTCGACCAAAGTCCACCTCAAATTAATGACCTTATGAGGTCTGTTGTTGTCGTTCAAGCGCATGTTTACCTCAGAGATTAATGCAATGTTTATACGTGTTCCTTTTAAGCGCGAGTACATGCTTGCCTGACAAATACCAATTAGCCCAGAGAAGCTGGGGTTTGTATTGCCTTTATGCGGCTGTCTGCTTTCATTGCATGTCTTTGTCTCAGATGTCTTTTTATGGATTTCAAACTCGAGTCTGTGTGGGCCATGGCAGTGCTGAAGGATTCCATCACAATAAAGGACATAGAGAGATTAATTATGGAGCTGTCAAAGGATTTTATACATAGCCAAGATGAAAATGGAATCTACATCTTCATATCGGCTTTCTCTGGTCAAAACTAACATGAAAGTACAGTGTTTTATTGAAAAAACTCTTTGTAAAGTATGCTTTGTTCTACAATGAAAGAAAATGATTTGAACGCAGCTTCTCCATTATAACGCGCCGTAAGTGTGCACATTGTTTTTCATAGACGCAGCTGGAGTGTAGCATGCGTTGACATACGACTTAAAGGCCTCCAGCTGATCATTTGTCAGTTCTTAAATACATCAAGGTTACGCAAGGGTAGATTTCAGACTGCGGCCAATGTCATCTGTCAAGCCTTTCTGTCGCTTTTAAATGTTAGCTTCGCCCCGAACATACAATACAGTCCTAATGCTGCAAAAAAATCATTTTCTTAATAAGTACATTCGACGTTTTTACATAAACCTTTACTTGAAAAGCAAACGTGTGTAAGACCATTAAATTTGAGAATATGTCCTTTCAATTGGCCTATTTATTTTTCTTACCTGCTGGCATTTTTTCAATACAAAAACAATTTAATTCAAGATATATTCTCTGACAACAAATCGCATTATCTTGTGTAACTTTGCTTTAAGTAAATAGATCTTGTTTTCAGGATGTTTCGATTTTTTACTGCAAAACAAGACAAACCCTTTGTAGTATATGATGTTGAATCTCATGCCTAACAAGTGGGAGCTACGAATGCTTTAAGGGTAAAGATTAGGCTTTTTGGTAGAGCACAACATAAGTCATTGTTTGTTCCTACTGTATGCTTTTGTTTTATCACACAGTAATCGCAGCTTTGTATAAAACAAACAATTCTTTACACTGACCTTAAACCAATTTGACATTTTCATCAGGAAAAAACAAGTTCTGAAATGCAGCTTGGGATGTCATTTGTTTCCAAAAATTGGTTCCCCTCACATCACAGTTGGGTCTGAAGTCATTGCCTGTAAATATGTGGAAAAATAATTAGATCTTATCTGGAGTTATTTATATCTGCTGTGGCTTTACTGCATGCTGTGTCCCTCACTCGCATTGTCACTCAGGAGAACGTGGACCCGTGAGATAGAGCTCACAAACATTTCATTAACCACATGCTAATGACTCGCATGCTAATGTTTGCATAGATTAGTGGCTCTGAGCTGAACGCAGACACTCCCACAACCCCTTTCTTTTCTGCAGCTGACAAACTCTGGATTTATTTATTTGGACTTTTCTGTCGTTCCTCTCAGTGATGGTAAACACTGTGGCTTTGTCATCACGTTACAGAAGGTTGATTAAAACACTGACTTCAAAGCTATAGAGTCCAGGCCACTTGAGAGACAAAGGCGGGTGTCATAAAGTGTGTCATGGTATTTTCCTTCAATATTTAATATTGCATTGTGGGCTCACAGTAATAATGTTTTAACGGTTCACAGTCATATCTATGGCAAAACCATACACATGATACACATGTTCTTCCATATTCTAAGCCTGCAAAACTTTTGAGCATCACATGAGGACTCAAAAGGATTCATAAAGAAAGAGACACATGAAAGTGTTCTTATGATGATATCAAGTAAACAGCATGTGCACGATCTAACCACTGAATATAATATCCTTGAACCAACAACGTCTGTCAGGCAGTCATAAATGAAAGACAGAACACATTGCACACAGCATTTAGCAGCCAGACAGAGTTATTAAAAATTAGATGTTCTGCTACATCTACACATTGAGCATACCAAAGCATAACTTTCAATCTAGTTTACAGACCCGATTTAAGATCAATACATATTGGAAACATGAGAATATATTTATCAAAACAGGTAAAGGTTGTGTGAAAACGTCTGAGCAAACATCCGCGGCATATCAGCAAGGCAATACAAATATTTCCTTGTGAATATTAATTATTTACATGATTGAGCAGTCCAGTAAGGTTACCTAGCAGCGCAAGCATGACTTAATTAATATTCATGAGATAGACCACTGTATGCGGTGATGTCACTGGAAGTCCACTGCACTACAGTCCACCTACATTGCAAACTTGTTTGTAGTTGATCAACAAGAACTGTTGTCATCCATTTCGAATTCTTAATAAAATCGCATCCTACATTTGTCACACTATTTGACTATGACTCACTGCTGGAAACAAAATACATTGACATAACTGTCATTTTTAATAAAGCATACAGCCATATGTGTCTTCCAACCACCAATAAACTATGTAAACGAAATATCTACACAATGATAATACAAGTATGTTTGTCAGATGTCAAATGTAGTCTCTTCAAAATGTATTAGATTTCAGCAGAATGTCAAAAACCCACAAAACAAATTGTGTTCTAGCTTTTAATAACACTTGAAGAGTGTGTAGAATTTTCACACACACCATCTGGACGCACACATGTTAAAACTGCCACATGTTGCTAAAACAGTTGTTTTATACATATTCCAAGACTGTTTTTTCCAAGACATTTAGTTTTTGTTCTCTTTCTCTTGCTTCCAAGCAATATGTGGCGTCATCAGCAAATACTGAAACTCAAACAATGTAGCTATGCAGCAGCTATTGAAAAATGATACTGTCAATAATACCTGACTTGATATCAAGTTAGGTATTACTAACTGGTTACTTCTAACTGCAATACTGTAATGAGAATGCTGTTAGCTGATCAGAAAAGAAAAGCAAGAAACAAAATATAAATCGCACTTTAATGCATCAAGGGTAAGAGAGAACTACAACAGAAAAGACACTCATTTCTCTGTGTGGCGTGATACTATGCCTTTTTATATAATTACATGTAATTGATGCCTAATTCAATTAAGGAACAGACATTTCATGATGACGGAAACTTCCAAAATGAGGTTTTAATTGTTAGATGTCAAATTATCTACATGGTGATAACAAAAGGCCTCTGAAACAGTTTCTAGTTGCAGCGTGAATTTGAGTAATTGGTCAAGTTATGGACCTGCAAGGTGCACCTTAATTGAAGACGACTTCCTGTTCTTGCGTTATCCGTTTCCTGTTTCACAGCTAATGCTTTACACGGGATTAAAGAAGTAACCCTGAGTAAATATAATCTTACATGTCACACTGCATCATGGGTTACTTTATTTTGAACATTTGCTTGTTATGCGCTTCCGCATTAGAAAGAAATGTTGCCACGCGTATCCTTCATTTCTTGATTTAAACCTGTGGAGACTCACGTATTTTCTTTGACATTTTCCCCCAAACGCTGCAGCGACTGTTTACACAACGCCTGGGGTATATTGTACTATATGAGGCGGGCGCTATTAAATTCATATATGGTTTATTTTGCAAAGCATCTGGCAACAACACCGCTTCGTTTCACACAGCACACGTTTCTAAACGCAAAGCAGGGTTATCCCCGCTTTGTGGGGATGAGTTAAAGTGCACTCACCTAGTAAATACAATCATCCGACTTCCACACCATTTTTGTCAGAGGCAAGATTTAGCGCTTTTGTTGGGGTTGCTAAATGCCTCCAATCTGGATATTTTAGCGGAGATTTTTTTAACTTGAAAAGCAGCCAGATGTGGCGCAACACAAAAAAACGTCTGTCTCACGCGCAAATATCAGAAACTCGACGTAAGAGCGCTGTATGTGTGAACTGCTTCTAATGTAGGAACCTGTATTGCATTTGCAAGGCCACACCTCTCATGAGACGGGATAAGTGCCAATAATAATTTGTCGTCAAATAATTTGTTGAAAATCAATAATAATTAAATTGACTAAATGATACAATTGTTAAATGTGCAGTAACAGATTACAACCAGGTTTAAATTGCAACATTAGTTAACGCTTTAGCTAACCTGAACAAATACTTTGACAGCATTTATTAATCTTTGCTAATGTTAGTTAATGTAGATACAATTAGTTAAATGTTCATTCATTTATGCCTTTGGCAGATGCTTTAATTAAAAGCGCTTTACAGTGCATTCAAGCTATACATTTGATCAGAATGTGTATTCCCTGGGAATCGAACCAACAACCTTTTGCGCTGCTACCGCAATGGCATCAGCTTTATGTTAATGGCTACATAACTGAGTACTGAAACATTTGATTTAAAAAACTTATTAATAATGTACTAATGTAAATTAGTGTAAATGCGTTAAATAGAATGAACACTAATTAGAATTAATAAATGCTGTATATGTTTGTTAACTAAGGTAGTTAACCAATGTTAACAAATGGAACCTTATTTGTTGCTTTCACATCTTTCCAGAATTAATTCAATTACTCATCTTCATAAAATACTTGTTTCTATTGTAATGCTTATTGGTGCTGAAATGGATCTGCGGCATTGTTGTTGATGCCAGTAAATAAAACAAACAGAAATATAAACTATCTTTAATTGTTATTTTGTCACTGTCGTGGTTTTCTTCTGTACATAATGAGCTTTCATCAAAGTTTTCTGTGATGTGGGTGGGGTGGGGGTGTGAGATTGCAAGAATCCTGGAACCTAAAAATGGGTCACTGCTTTTGATGGTGATTGAAAATGTATTAATATAAAACATTTTATGGTCTCTGAACTGATTGGATATTTTGTCCGACGTTGCATGAGTTGTCACAGGTTTGGCCTCTTCAGGTAAAATCCTAATCAGTAAAAACGGAGCTGCAATCAGATGAAGAGGGTTGCTGGGCTTCCTCCTGTTGCTAAGAGACAAATGTAAAATTAAAGTTCTGCTCTAAAGAAGAATTTTGTGTAATTTCTGAACAAAAACAGGTCATATCTTACCTTCACAGTCTGAAAGTACAGGATTCTATTGACAGTTTTTCAGGATACCTGACATACGCCATCAAGCACGGCAAACACGAGCCTTCCCGCATTCTGAATACTGTGCTCTGGCGATAATGACTAGATCACCATTTACTGCTCTGTCAAAAAGAATAATAAAACATTTAAAAAACTCATGTAGACAGCCAGAAGAATTTTGAATTTATTACTAATACTAACGGGTGAATGAAATGCTTCTGAAGTTGAAGAAAATTAAATCGTCCAGGCCTTTGAGCAAATTCACATTCATATTCACATATTCATAACTCATTTAAAAACACTGCATAAGACACACATTCTGACTTCAACCGAAATGGGTTTTAACTGTGTTTAGCGAATGGTTTAACTTCTGTTTCCATTTACACAAGGTTTAGGGCCACTAGCTGAACATTTTGACTACACAGACTGAGTATATTTGCCAACAATTTGCCAAATATAAAAGAAAACAGAAAAATTCGGGAGCTGTTAATTCCAGTGAAACGATTAATTCCCTGAAACTCTCTTTGTTTTTATAAGCTTCACTCAGACATGGATACTGAAGATGGGAGTGTCAAGTATGTACTGAGTGGTGATGGGGCTGGAACCGTTTTTGAGATTGATGAGAATTCAGGCGATATCCACGCGACCAGAAGGTTAGACAGGGAGGAGAAAGCGACGTATACCCTGAGCGCCAAAGCCGTCAACAAAACCTCTGGTCAGGATCTTGAGAGGGCCTCAGAATTCGTCATCAAAATCCATGACATTAATGACAACGAGCCAAAGTTTGCCAAGGACACCTATGTGGCCAGTGTGTCAGAGATGTCTAATGTTGGTGAGTGAAAATTTCCTCTCGATTCAAGATGTTTCTCTCAAATTCCATGTGTATTATTAATTATGTTTTCTTATAAGAACAGGATAGGACACTCGGGCAATTAAACAGACAGAAATTTTGTATTGGGGTTCCTTTTACAAATGTTGTGCCATGTTTAAAAGTTTTTAACTGTTAGAAGTTACACTTAGTGTCAACGTAATGACAGTTCCCCTATTGACGTCTATTCCAAAAACATATTTTGTGATTTAATTTAGATTTCTATGCCAGGTGCAAGTTATTTTCACAATAAGTAATGCATCATTAAAGGCAATCACACACTCATTCTCATGAGAACCCAAATGATGCCAAAGTGGCTCCATATAAACATCCAGTCCTAACCCAAGTTTCTCTGCACAAACCGGGCTGAAAACAAAAGGTTTCACAAAGGATAATTTAGAATGATTGCATGTCGCATAGAAAAGTTTACCAAGCCACTTAATCAATGCTGATTAAAACTATGACAAACAACTCCATGTGATTTGCAGGATGGATAAAGATCTTACAATATATCGCTGAATTCGTTCCAATTATCAGTGAATTTATACCTATTAAGAGAAGCAGGGAGAATCAAAGTAAATAAACGGGTTGCAGCTAGTAGAAATCAATTACTCTTCACGAAGCAACAAATTAACCCACAGGTTTATCTCAAATGAATCAAAACTCATTTGCAGTTCCGACAAAAACAAGGCAGCCGTTTTTGATTAAAGATTTTGTGCGATGATAAGATAATCATTGTGGATCTTAATCATTGTGACCGGCAAACGAATCAAAGACTAATCACAAGGAAATGAGGAAATTATGCTTGAAGTGGTTGTGTATGACTGGCTGTACCTATTTGTGTTTGTCAGTTCATAAAGCATTGTTTGAGAAAGCTTGACAAAATGTCTGTTTGAAAGGTTACCAAACACGACATTAATAATTTTCCGGTACTTTAAATTCTTGAATTTTAGGCTAAATATTAGTTTGTGAATTATCAAATAGATTTTATGGATGGAGATCAAACAATCAGATAAGATTTTGACAGCTGCTTTGAAGATATCTGCTGAGAAACAGAGTGCTTGAACCATTACATTTAGGAGGTATTCATAATTCAATAAAAATCCAACTCTCTCACTGGACACCAGAGCTTATTGGTGCAATATTTGTTGAAAAAAGATTCCTCAGGCTTGAAATACTAGTCATCTTTTTAGACGCATACAAGACCACTCGAGCTTCAGGGACTCTCTGTTTGGTTCTTATGTTACATTACCTGAACTCCTCTGTTGAGAGACTTGGGATTCTTCAAGTACCTGTGTTTAAAAGCTTTGAGTGCATGCAGTGCTGTTTCTTCAGTATCTTAACATGATAAATGGCAGATTCTTCCCTACACTGTCACTACTAATTCATTTCACTGATTCAGAATGTAAAACCATGTGATGTTACGGCAGTTCTTGCTTTGACTCTGGGCAGGGTTATTTATTCAACACAATCTGGTAAAAACAGGCTTGTAAATGGACCACGCTCTTTTTATCCCCTACGGCTTTTGCATTTGAAACCCAAGCTACATCTTTCTCTTCCCTTTCTTCCTCCAGCAGGCTTGTTCCTCCTTTCATTTCCTTATTGCTCCGTTGGGTTCAAAGTTACATCATCCACGGCCCTCAAACCTAAATGGGACACTGTGCGTGTTTGACACTTTGCCTCTTACTTTTCCTCCGGCTGCGTATGAATTCACCACCAGCTCCGCTTGCCAAAACGAAGGGTCGCGGTAGTGCTTGCGTTTAAGCCGAACAAACTGGCCATGTGTTGCCAGCGTGCCTGCCGTTAATCAGATGTGGCCATCCATGAAGACAGAGGCTCCGTTTCTCTCTGTGTTATCAGATCGGGATCGGAGGGCGACAGATGTTTCCGCATTCATTAGTATTCTCTGAGTTGCACAGAGAGCGATTGCCACTCGTCTGAGGTCTTGTTGATGCCAAGGACAGCGCTGATCCATGGCAGAAACAACATGCGCATTCGGTCCACCTTTGAAAGGTGAGGCAGAGAACGCCTGAAGTCACCTCCAAAGTAATTCAGAAGACAGGACACTAAGATGTCAGTAGCACAAAAATGAGAGATTGTAATAGAAAGCTTAAATGTTGGCAAATGGGAA